>CM033686.1:42275372-42412872 GCA_019514585.1 Dendrobium officinale
CCCCCCCCCTTCTCCCTCAAAATCATCACTATCAAAATTTGGATCTCTCCTAAAAGATTCTGAAAAGAGGCAACATTGAAGTAGATTGGTAGTTCTTTTTTTTTTTTTTTTTTGAAGAAATGAAGAAAATGCATTAAAATAAAAGAGAAGACAACCTAATACAAACTAGTTAAAAGAACCTAAAGATTCCTTTTTCAACAAGAAAAAGTGTCCTTATTGAAAATAAATTTGTTAATTTAAACTTATTATAAATGATATGAAATCCACTATCTCCAATTTTAAAACTGTTGAGATGCAGGGGATACCAAAGATTAAGACAACCCGATGGTTGATTAGTATCCTAGAGTTCCCATCCAGTTAGAGAATAAGAAATAGTAAAGATTCCATAATAATTTAGACAAAGTTTAAAATAACAAATTAAAAGAAAATAAACGAAACTAAAGTTAAAAAGAAAATTACAATTCAATAATTTCCAAAAATCACTTAAGAATATCATTGAAGGATATTCCAAAAGCTTTTTCCAACTGCTAAGGTCAGAAATCAATGGTTTTAAAATGCCCAACTTTATGATCATTTGCTTCATCTTCAAGTATCTCTCTGCTATGTTGTTATTCATAGTAGAAACCTCTTGCATTTTAGTGAGATAAGAGGGAAGAAGAACCTCTCAAACCATTCTTCTCTTTGAGTTCAGCCATCTTTCTTCTAGGTAGATCTTTCACCGGACTCAAAGCTTGAAGTTCTTTGAATAAAATGTGCTTTGATCCGGGTGAATCACTCTTCTTAGCAAAAAAAATTTTGTCTTTCTTAATTTTTTATTTTTTTTTTAAATTCAAACTAATTGCTGATGGAGGAGAGGAATCTCTTAATAAGTCAAAGCTATTTTTTAAATAAGTAATTGTAGTAGAAATGATATTACCGGTCACACTAGAAGCAGCCGCCAAAGTTGTTGAAGGAGTTACAACAACCAATTCCGTATCAGAATTAATAGCCTCATTTAAAATTTCAAACTCTGCCTTTTGGGCTCCCATTATTCCATTAATCAAGTTGGAATCGGTTGAAGCTGTTTCACGAGAAACCTCTTTTAAGCAACCGTCTGCCTTATTTATTTCCACCATTTCAGCATTTCTGAATTCAGATTTTGAATTATAATCACCCAAATCATCTTCCACTGGATCAGCCTCATAAATAGGTAATTCAAAATTAAAATTCTGAGCGGCTTGAGATTGTTCCAAAATTAAAATAGAAAGCTTATTTGCCTCCCTACCTTCCTCCAGAAATTGAGGAATTTGAATTTCCAAATTTTCAGCAATAGTAGGACGGTTGACGGAATAATCTGCTCCATGTCTAACAGCTTTTCATTCTCCTTCCTTAATTTCAACATCAACTTGAGTTGTCAAAGGATCAACAAAATTTTTTGAAACAACATTAATGTTTTCTTCAACTTCTTCCATGGCTGCATTGTTGATATTAACACAAGAATTCTCCAATTTTTCTTTGGCTGTGACAGCTTTAAAATTCTTTTTCACCGGATTATTTCTTCTTTTGTTCTTGTATTTCACATGTAATCAAGGCCCATATGGATGATTTTCAGTTTGCAAAGAACTTAAAGGGACAATCTCAACAAGAGGATTTTGATTAAGATTTTAATTTCGACAAACATAATCAATATGTCCAATCTTCCCACATTTGTAACAAATTGATGATAAATTTTCATATTCAAACTTTTGAAAAAACATTTACCATTAAGTCCTTCCGCCGAAATACCATGGGGAAGTTTAGAATTCAAATTTACCCTAATGCAAGCTCTTGCAAATTCAGTGGGAAGATCATAATCAATCATATTGTACTTCTTAAGAAGAATGTAGGAAACAAGATGTCCTAAAGCCACATTTTTCTTCCTCATATGGTGTGCAAGTCCAATTTCAGAAAGGTTGTACAGGTTGTCCATAATGAGTTGGGCTTCATCAATAGGTTTTTTAGTCATAATCAAATAGGTGATTATGAATAAAAGTGGAGTTATATTTACATAATCAAAGTTCTTAAAATATGTTGGACGATCTAGCCATTTTGATTCAAAGTATAAACTCAAGGAAAATGACTAACTTGAAAAACACCTCTAAGAACTTTATTAATTTCAGACCAGTCAAAGTTAGCTCTAGAGGTCAAAGTGTGGGCTCGAATCCCCTGAGATCTCAGACAAAGAAAGTTGCCAAAATCTTAATTGGTTATTTCTACATGTTGTTTCTGCACATAAGAAGTTATCCTAGAGTGGTCCTCATTAACTCTCATATTGGCTAGGAAGTATTGAAAAGTATCTTTATGATACATAAATGAAAGTGAGAATTATTGAAAGTTGAGTTGAGACAAACAAAGGCATGACAGAAAAGTAAAGATGACCCCAAATGAGATGTTTATATTGGGTGATCTTGGTAGAAATATAGCTAAAATATGCATCCACATTCTTCTTAGATAAGAAGTTGTCATCTCCACCACTTCTAGAAGAATAATCCTTAGAACCACAAGGAAATTTGCTAGAACTAGCCATTTCTAAGATAAGGGCTCTAGAGGTTTTTTAAATGGATATGATAGTGAATGAAAATAATTTCAAAGACCCTTCTATTTAAAGAAAAATAAACAATTATACCATACAAAATTTGGATCATACGTATGATTATAAAATCGTATGGGGCAAGAATATTTTTGTACGTATGAACGGAAAAAGCCAAAAATGAAACGGCTTTTCAAAAAATGTCATTTCGAAGGCATCCTTTCGTACAGGATTTTTGACCACACGATCATAGATGAATAAGTGTTCATCTAGGATTATCAGAATATTAAAGATCATTTTAAAGGTCATTAGTTTCATTTCCCATAAAAATTGACATCTGGATCGTACATATAAAAATAATTTCGTATGTACGATCAACAATAAATAACTGATAATTTTTTAAAAAATTTTCCCACGCGTGTAGATGAAATTATACAAATCATACAGTATGATAACAACATCGTACAGTATGAAACCTATAAAAAAACTAAATTTCACATGCACAACTCTAAAAACTATTATGTATATGCTACAAAATTTGTATAGGTCGAAAAAATATTCATATAATATAAATAGAACACATAGAAAGCAATACATGATAATTAGAAAATCTTCTCAAAATCAATCATTTCATATCATGCCGCCAATATAAAAACAAAATAAAATGAAAAATACAAAACATAATACACATAAGAAAACAAAACGAACAAACTAAGTATACACATATATACAACACATCAAGTTTGTTGAATTTTCAATTTAAGCATTAAGATCAATACACCTAACTTGGTTCTTAAGGTGCTAAAAGTGTCAAATGCTAGTGGTTTTGTAAATATATCTACTAGTTGATTTTCTTTAGTAACATGTTTCAATTCAATCTCTCCCTTAGCTACATATTCTCTAATGAAGTGATAACTTATGTCTATATAATTGGTTCTAGAATGTTGACTAGGATTCTCTGAAATGCAAATAGCACTAGTATTATCACAAAAAATGGAATTGTGCCAATTGAAAATCCTAAATCAATCAACTGTTATTTCAACCAAAGAACTTATGACACATAACTTCCTAAGATAATATACTCTACTTCAACAGTAGATAGGGCTACTAAATTCTATTTTCTACTAGACCAAGAAACTAAAGAGTTTCATATTAATTGACAAGTTCCATATATACTTTTCTAATCAACCCTACAACCTGCAAACTTTGAATTAGAATATAGAATAATTTCAAATGAAGAGCTGTGCTTAGGATACCAAATCCCTAAATTTTAAGTCCCAAAAGGTATCTCAGAATTATTTTTACTGCTATCAAATATGATTCTTTTTTATCAGATTGAAATCTAGCACATAAATAAACACTGAATATTATATCTAGTATACTATTAATCAAGTAAAGAAATGATCTAATAATCCCTTTAAAATTCTTTTGATCACAGATTTTCCCTTATGGTCCTTATCCAACTGCACTGAGGAACTTATTGGTATAGTTATAGGTTTTGCATTATCCATTTTATATTTCTTGAGGATTTCCTTAATATATTTTGACTGATTAAGAAAATTTCCTTCCTCATTTGGCTTAATACTAAAACTAAAAAAATAACTCATATCTCCGATTAAACTCATCTCATATTCACTATGCATTGCTTTTGAAAAATTATCACAAAGATTTTTATTTGTAGATCTAAAAATGATGTCATCAATATATATTTGAATAATGAGTACATCATTTCCTAATTTCTTCAAAATGAGAGTTGTGTCCACACTTCCTTTCACAAAATATCTCTCTAATAAAAAAGTGTATAACCTCTCATACCAAGCCCTAGGTGCATGTTTCAGTCTATCTAATATCTTTTTCAATTTAAATATATGACTAAGGAATTTAGAATTTTCAAAATTTGGAGGTTACTTAATATAAACATCCTCTTATATCACCCCATTCAAAAAGGCACTTTTGACGTCCATTTGAAAAAATTTAAAACCTTTAAAATAGAAAAATGCTAATAAAACCCTAATTGCTTCAAGTCTTTCTATAGGGGCAAAAGTGTCTTCAAAATCAATCCCGTCTCTTTGATTATACCCCTTTGCTATCAATATAGTCTTATTTTTAATCACAACTACTGAATCAAACATTTTATTTTTAAACACCCACTTAGTTCCAACAACACTTTAATCTATAGGCCTGTAAGTTAATTCCCAAATATCATTTCTCACAAATTAATTCAATACATGGAACTACAAAAAAATAACTTTTAAGGACATATATATTAAGGAACTTTTATTTAAGTTCCTTAAGAAGTAATTATTAGGGCATAAACTTTTTATTTGCATTAATTAACATAGGATTTAGTGTGGAGGAATGACATCGTGTGATAAGTTATGGTGTCTGCCTCTTCTTATTCTTTCATCGATCTTTCTCTTATTCAATTGTTAGTGCCTCTTTCTTAATCCCTAAGCACTATGCGTGTTCTCTTCATTTTCCATTACTAATTCTTGTTGATCGTTGTCGTGACATCACAATCGCAAAATTGTTCGCTACCGCAACATCACAATTGCCACCACCGCATCAGGTAATATACTTTACTCACCGGCATCAATCCTTCAAATGTCGATTGGGAAATGTCAATGAATAAAAAACAATTTGTTCTTTCCTCTTTTGATTTCTAAGGTTCTTTAGGTTCTTTGTTGTACATTGTTATTACTTGTTTATCGTTGCGCTATAACGACAATCGCCTCATCTGCATTAGGTAAAATGCTTTCAATTCTAGCATTAATCCTTCATTATCCAATGGAGACTATCTACCATTCAAAAATACTATCTTCTTTACTCTTTTAAATTTTTAGGGTTCTTTACATTCTTGTAATTTCTAAACAATCGATGGAAGGCCAACTCTGAAAGAGGTAAATTTTCTGTTGATCTTGAAGTTTATTTGGAGGATGGTTCAATTTTAATTCTTTTCATTTTCATGTTCAATTGGTTTCTTCCTACTAATTAAGAGTTTATAGTGCTTTATTTTACTTGATTATAGTTTAAATGACAACATTGCATAACTCTTTTTTCTGACATTTTGATATCAATTAGTCTATGTATTTAAAATATATTCATGAAAAAATGTGAATTTCTTCCTTGATTTTCTAGGCTTAGTGTTGATATTGTGTCGTGGCTATTTGTTTGGGAATGATGAATAAAAATACTCTTAAAATTGAAAAAAAATTTGGGGGCGCTGCCCAAAAAAACCCCCGTAAGGGCTTTGCCCCTTGACCCCACGACCTGATCGGGCAGGTCGAACCCTACCAGGGGATGCTGGTCCCTTGGACCCCCCACCATATAATAGTTTAAAAGACCAATTTTGATAATTTGCACTTAACTAAAACTTGATCTATAATTATATCATCTTTATTTTGTACTCATACACATAATGTAAGAAAGACTATCTTACATCCCTTTTTAATTATGGTGAAAGATGTGTCGAGTACATTCTAACAATGTCCATTTTTTTCAGTTGTGCTTGGAGCCCAAACATCATTAAAAATTTGCATAGGACCACCCCTGCCTCTGATCACATAAATAATATTTTCCACTTTTGTAGAAGTATGACCAACACGAGGTGATGGATATCCAATAGCATAAATTTACTTCAACTGTCCTGATTTTATATCAAGCAACAAAGTATAATTTCTTCATGCATGATGACCAACACCACAAAAACTACCAAAGATAAGAACTTCTTTAACTCTATTAATCATTAAGGGACTTTCTGAATGACCCCATAGAAAAAACCTCTAAATAGGTTCCCCCGTATCAGTCAATGCATCAACAAAAAGAAGCAACTTGTGCATTCCAGGCATCTTTGTTTATTAGTTCCCTATAAAAAAGGAAATAATTGTTGCCAAATCAGCCAAAAATAGCATGCTAAAAATTTTATTACTATAACTAATTGATATAGCTTCCTAACATTTCAACAAAAGATCATACAATCCAACAAGTTAATTTTATGTGCTTCCAAGAATAATATCCATAATTATATGATGACATAATACCTTTAACTAATTATGATTTAACTTCAAGTTGAACTGCCGACATCAAATGTCAACTTCTAATGATCTTCATGAAGTAACACTCACAACACCACCATATGCATCTAAATTAACTACAACTTTAAAAAAACCACATACCAGCGCACCTCTCACTAGTTCATGTCCACATTTAGCAAACCCTCTCATAGTTTTCTATTTCTTTTCCTTTAATTCATTGCAGGCCCTTCTAATTCCTCAAAATCATATTTCTACCTCAATAATTCTCTTCCTTCACTTTCCTATGATATTGCTTAAAGTTATCACTGTTTAACTAACAAGATTGTTCATACCTTACATGTTTTCAAATCAAAACATGGTAAATTATTGAATTTAAATATATTACGAACTACTCTAGCCATATACTTGTGATATAGCTCATTTTTATTCACAAACACTTATTTGGTGTTTTCTAATATAGGAGCATTTTCAGCCATTGAAAAGAAATTTCTGAGCTGCTAAATACAAGCAATAAAGCACAAAGAAATGCAAAATCCTCTATAACTTGATAAGTAATTAAAGCACTTCTTCATGATATTCAGTCAAATAGATAAATAAAAGAAGAATAATACTCCTTCAAAGACAGGCATATGATTGACCCTGTTTAAATCCAAAAGGAAAAGAAAATCAGTAAAAAGAAAATTAGTAAAAAAAAAAAAGCTTATAAGGGGCAGAACATGGCATTCCGATCCAACTTTTCACGCCAACCATACAAAAGTTTATAACCTGATAAAATTAAATAAGAAGAGCAAATTACTAATATATGTAAATCATTAAATACAAATTTCATAAAAAGAAATCTTTGCATTTCAATCAATAATATTTTTCTTTTCTTTAATTGTTAAGTAAAACACAAGACATAACAAAATTTTGATGGAGAATTCATTCTAGATCAAAAGTAAAATAATAGAGATTTTGACTGAACATTAATTTTGATTTGTTCTAGTTGATTTGAAAGGGGGTTTTTTTATGTAAGTTAGCATGGTCGCATGGCTTTCTATTTCAGTTTTATCTGAGGTTATAGCATAATTAAGATGATTTGGTTATCCTTAAACCTATTTTAAATGTCATATAAAATTTATTAATTTGTAGTTGAAAAAGACTTAATTGGTATATGTTTTTAAATAATAATATTTCCTTCTAGTTCATGATCATTTTATGTTAAATAAAAGTTATTGACCTCATTTTTCACAAGCTGACCCAATGGACCCTTGGGTGTATTTTCATTCCTCCGATCAAGTGGATATTATCCCAATCAGACTCGATCAACCTGATTGAATCACGTCGAGCCTAATTTGAATCATATGGAGTTGAATCGAGTCAAATTAGACCTAATTAGGTCAAATCAAGCTTGATCGATTCATACCAGCCTTGTTAAACCCAATTTGAATCAAATCAATGTCAATTTGGGTTCAATCATGGTTTTAAATTAGGCAATAAGAGGCGTGCCTCAACTAAATTTTGTTTTCTTAAGCCTCAAAGCCTTCGCAATGAGAGCTGGGATTGAGGCGTACGACTCAAGTTCATTGAGTGTGACTTGCCTCATATTTTAGAGGTGTCCGACTCTTAAAAAAAAAACTTAACCTAATATATATATATATATATATATATATATATATATATATATATATATATATATATATATATATATATATATATAATCGATTCACCTGCCCCCCCACCCTTGCGCATCTTTGATTATTTTTGAACTGAATTACTACTTTATTTCTTTTATGTTATCAAACATAATTGATACAAAAATCATTCTAATTTGCTCAAATCTATCATTATATTGCCTGATGGGGCTCAAAGCCTACTATTTCGATGAATAAATAAATTTTCCATCATATAATTTACTCATCTACAATATTACTATCAATGTTATCAAATAAGATTTAATTTATTTTTTGAAGAGTTTTTTTACTCCTTACTTAATCACTTGTTTATTTAAAATACAAATCAAAGAATTTTTTCATGGTTTCTAATATTAATTTCTCCTTTGTTATATGAAGGTTCTAACATGGAAATGAATTGAAGTTGGATGTATTGTTCAAGGACTTATATGATTTTTAAAGGAGTTAAAAACATTTTAAATTTTGCATTTAGTTATGGAAGTTCAAGTGGAATGATATTATGCTCATGTAGAGATTGTGGAAATGGAATTTGTAGGATAAGAGATGATGTAGAAGCTCATTTGCTTTGGAGAGGATTCAAACCTGGATATTCCAATTGGACTGCTCATGGAGAAACTTCATTTAGAAATGACATTGGATCACATTCCCACAATGTTGACGATGTTAATGATGACATGGAAGGATATTAAATGATGCATTTTGGGTTTGAAAGTAATACTGCAGATGAACATTAAGAAATTAATAAACCAAATGCGGATGATACAAAATTTTATAAGTTGATAAGTGACTCAAAACAAGAATTATTTCCCGGATGTAAAAAGTTCTCAAAAGTTGATTTTCTTGTTACGCCGCTTCAACTTAAATGCCTTGGTAATTGGACACAAAAATCATTTACTATTTTGCTTGACTTTTTAAGGGAAGCAATTGAAGATATTTGTCTACCAAAGTCTTATTATGAGAAAAAGAAGATAATTCAGGATTTGGGCTTAAGTTATAAACAATATGATGCATGTTGCAATGATTACATTTTATAATGGGGTTCTAATGAATTTAAGAATGAATGTGATATTTGTAATGAGTCAAGATGGGTTGCAGAAGATAGCACTTCAAAAGATATATCAAGCAAAAAAAAAAAAAAAAAAGGTTACAGTAAAAGTCATGTGGCACTTCCCATTAACATCAAGAATGTAGAGAATTTTCATGTCATCTATGACTGCATCATTTATGATATGGCATAAAGAAGATCACATAAAAGATGGTTGCAAGAGGCATCTTGCTGACACTCCAGCTTGGAAGCACTTAGACTACAATATATAAATTTTGTTGCAGATCCTAAAAATCTACGATTGGGTTTAGCATCAGATGGATTTAATCCATTTGGGACAATGAGTTTAAGTCGTAGTACTTGGTCTTTTGTATTTATGACATATAATTTTCCACCTAACTTATGTATGAAACCACAATATATGATGTTTTCTTTGCTTATTTCTAGGCCAACTCAACATGTAAATGATATTATGTTTATTTACAATCACTTGTGGCTGAGTTAAAAGAGTTATGGGAAATTGGTGTGCAACTTATGATGCATGTTCTAAAGGAGAATTTCAAATGTGAGTTACATTATTATGGACTATAAAAGATTTTCCATGTTATGCTAATTTATCAGGTTATAGTATAAAAGGGAAGATTGCATGCCCTATTTTTCAGGGGAGTACATGTTCTGATTGGTTACATTTCAGTCATAAAAGATGTTATATGGGACATTGGAGGTTCTTAGATCATGATCATCCTGATAGAAAAGATAGTCCATCTTTTAATGGTTATGAAGAACATGGGGAAATACCCCCACCGATTAGTGGATCCAAAATTATTGATATGTTAAGAAGTATAAATGTGAAGTTGTGAAAGAAAACACCTGCTAATCCTAATTTTCCTTATAATTGGAAGAAATTTAGTACATTTTTCAAGTTGTCATATTGGGAAAGAAATCTTTTATGTCATAACTTAGATGTTATGCATATTGAAAAGAATATATGTGATAGGCTTTTGGGTATGTTGTTAGATCTTGATGGAAAGACAAAAGACCATTTGAGTGCACTCAAAGACATGGAGAAAATGGGAATACGCCCTACAGTGTACCCTACTTGTACTTCATCTGGACATACTTATTTACCTGTTGCATGCTTTACTATGAACAAAAAAGAAAAAGAATTTTTCTATAAAGTTTTAAAAAATATTAAAGTGCCAGATGGATATGCACTATTATTTCAAGACAAGAGCAACTGAAACCACTGAAAATATTTGGATTAAAGAGCTATGATAATCACATAATAATGCAACAATTTCTTCCATTATGCTTAAGATGAGTCCAGCCTAAGTCAGTTTGGTCTCCACTAATTCGATTGAGTCATTATTCTCAAGGCTTATGCTCTAAAGTTCTTCTCCCAATTGAGCTTCTTAGATTTGAAAAGAAATTGCAATTACACTTTACCAGCTTGAAAAGATATTTTCTCCTACTTTTTTTTATATCATGGTGCATTTGACAAATCACTTGGCCACCGAGGCAAGGATTGGAGGTCATGTATATTATTGTTGGATGTATCCTATTGAGATGTTAGTAATTATTTCATGTATTATTATTTCTTTTATCAAATCTAACTTTAATAAAAAATTTATATCATATATCAATTAATTTTTTTTTATTTTTGGGAAAGTTAAAGTCATATGTTAAAAATAGAGTCATCTATAGGGATCAATTACATAAGACTATATTGTGGAGGAATGTTTAACATATTGCTTTTTATATTTTGCTGAGCATGTGGAAACAAGGCATAATCAACTTGGAAGAAATGAGTTGGATGAGAATGTTTTGAATGTAGGACTTAAAATCTTTGAAACAAATGGTCGGGCACTTAGAAAAAGAGAGGTTAAGATCTTCAACGATGAGACACTCATAAAAGCACATTGATATGTCCTTTTCAATCGTGAAGAAATAGATACATATGTTAGGTAAGAAAAAGATGAAGAATAAATATTTTCATTTTTTACATATATACTATTATTTTATTTTTATAAATTTTATGATTATATACAGTGAACATTACACTAAAGTTAAACAAACGAGAAGACAAAAAAGGTATTGATATGGAGAGTATGAAGCTAAAAGAGTGCACAATGAAGATTTCATTTTTTAGTTTTCTAATAAGGTTAGTGTTATAATGCTAATGTACTTTACATTAGAATTTTTATTAATGACATATATTTTGTTTTAATAGATTGCTTCAATTGATCCATTGAAGGATTATACTGTTCTACTGATTGGAGGCACATAGCTAGAGGTCCGTCCAATGTTGTCACTCTATACAAGAAATACCATATAAATGGTTTTAGATTTAATGTTGTAGATTTGATGAAAAAAAGAAAAACTGAAACTTGTGGAGTTATGATCAAAGCTCTAACTGCAAGCTTTGCTAGTATCAAAGATAAGAACCCAATTTCAAGTAATTTGACATACTATGGGATCTTAAAAAATATAATTGAATTGGACTACGTAGCAGAGCGAAGTGTTATTTATTTGAATATGAATGGGTTTCTAAAGGAAAGAGAATAAATGAGGATGAAGATGGCTTTATCTTGACTAATTTCAATAAAATTAAACGACATCAAGAACCATTTGTGCTTGCTTCTCAAGTTCAACATGTTTTTTATGTGGAAGATCCTATTGATCCTACATGGTATATTGTTGTTACAACATCACCAAGAAATAATATTAATAACATTCACATAGACACAGATGTTGATGACTACTTGCAAAGTGAGACTTCTACTCAACAATATTTTATTCATGATGAAGTTCAGTGGACAAGAGATGAGTTGATGGCATTTTACTAGAGTAATTGATTTATGTACTGTTTATTTTCCAATGTTAAATCTTTTTTTATACTTATATCATTAGATTCTTATATCAATCTTATTACTATATAATATTTTGTGATTTTACGTGTTTCTTATGTGTGTTTATGTAAAGGTAACATTTAGTTTTAATGTACTGAACCTTATAATTTTTTTTAAATATTTTGTACTTTATTTTTTTCATAGATTATGTGTGCAATATGGGTAATAAATTGCATTGTTTATCTTGTATTAAACTCTACTCACATATATATTTTATAATGACTTTTAAGAAATATCACCACTCACAAGAACACATGTTAGAAATACAGGATGCAAAGATCAAATTGAATTGAAATAGATGTTCCAACAAATACCATTGAAAATTACGTTGCAGGTTTGCCTCTTATTTAAGATATTATCACAACTTTCTATACTTATTTTACATTTTCATTTATCTTACTCACAAGATTTTAATTTTAAAATATTTTTCATATTAGGTAGAAGCAATGAGGTGCAAAAATGAAAAAGAGGTCCAACTTAAAAGTGTAATATTTGGGGATATCATGCTACCCAATATGGTGGAGAATGACTTGCTGTTAATTTTTAAAAAAAAATGGTAAACCTATTGGACAAAATAAATCATTATTTGTCGAGTTTTTTAGGAATTATTATTATGAGTGGGAAACATGCACCTATTGATATCAAAAGTTGGGAAGAAATGTCCAAGTCTTTAAAGAAAAATATGTTAGAAGTTGTACAGGTATTTATCTTTATAATATGTGTACTTATTTTATTTGATTTTAGTTGCATACATAAAATAGCAAAATTCTTTAGATATAATAATAAATATTTTTTTAAAGAGAATTTTGAGATTCCACGTGGTATTGATGTATAGGTTCTTCAATCAATTGGAAAGAAATGGAGGAATTGGAAAGGAAATGTTAAATCTCGATATTATAATCCAGATATGCCTACAAAATTATAACTATATAATGTGCCAAAAAGGATACTCAAAGATCAATTGAAAAATCTTCTATTCTATTAGAGTTCAAAAGAATCAAAGGTATATTATCTTAACATTTAAAATTTAAAGTAATATTCATGTTATAATTTTTTTTATTAATTCATATTTGTGTTTAGATAAGTGAATGAAATAAAAAGAATATGTCAAAAAAGAGTTTGATGTACATAACTGGAAAAAGGAGTTTCGATCAAGTACGGGAAGATCGGGTAAAAGTTTCATGTATATACATATTTGTGTCAGTATGTGTTCTACATAAATTTTGAAGTCAATTATTATTTTAATTTAATTAATTTTTATATTATTTATTTTTTAGGAGAAAAAGCATAGGTCACTCACCAATAAGAGTTGAAATGTTTGAAAGGTGTTACACAAAAGAAGGAATTGCTAATTATATTTAGGCTTGTGAAGCTTTGGTAAGTACTTATAATAAACTACTTCATAAATTAATTATAAAGTATACAAAAATTTATGTGAAAAAGTTAATATTCTTTATATTTAGGAAAAAATGAAGGAAATAAGAAGTCAAACATCTCAAACAGAAGATTTTGGAAGAGATGATAGTTGCTCAAAGGTTATTGGAAATGACAAGGATGAAAGAGTTTGCATTTATGAATTTGGTGTAACTCGTTATGTTGCATGGGGAGAAATTCCAAATCAACGTAGTGCTTATGGATTAATAGAAGGTTACAAGGAAGCTTTCAAAAAAATGGAAAAATAAGTTCAAGAATCGGGTGAGGTAATTGCTAAAATGAAGTTGGATATACAAAGTACTCAACAGGCTACTAATACCGCCCCAGTAAGAGATACTCAATATTCTCATAATGGTGATGTACACTCTTTCAATAACAGTACTCTTATTCAAGTAAGTAAATTATTTACTAATAAATTTTTATAGCCATATTTTTATCTTTTATATGCTATTACAAATTTTTATTAGAACTCATAAACTTCATAAATATATATATATATATATATATATATATGTTGGAACTAAAATTACAGTCAAAGGTATTCTTGATTATACTAAAATTGTGGAAATTGGATATATTCAAAGTATGGATCCTACACATAGGGTTAGTAACTATCCATTAGGTCCAAATTGGTGTTTAGTTCATATAAATATTCCTGTGAATTTGGAAGAACACTTGATTAGACCATATAGTACTTTAACAATAATTAGACATACAATTGGAACTTATGTTGCATGGCCTCAAGCTTTAGTAAGTATATTTTTTATTTTAAAAATTTAATTAAATAATGAAATTACTTATATTTGTGTAATTAATTTAATTCAGGTTGTTCGTGAAGAAGATTGATATTCAACAAGAGTTTTTTTTTTAAGAGTCTACTTAGATTTGAACAGTCTTACACATACTATAATTTTTTTTATATGTTGAAAGAGTTTGGTTATATGGTTACTCTTTCATCATTACCTTTCGTCTTTTGAGTATTCTTATATAGTATTACAACATGAAACGAGAACCTTTATTACAAGATGTTGGAAAAAATTTAATTCAGGTTGTTTGTAATGGTTATTTTTTATGTTATTGGCTTTCTACTTTTTTTTTTTTTTTGAAAGAAATGCAATCAGCATTAGATCAATAAAACCAAACAAAGCCTAGATACAAGCTATATGAGAGTTGAACTCCAAAACACTTTCCTTCTTTACAAGTTTAACAAAGGAAGAAGGAAGAGAGCTCTCACAAAAAAGGTCCCAAATAAAATCATAAGAAAAGGATAGGTTAGCACAAAAATCAGCTATCCTATTACAATTTCTACCAATGCATTGAAAAATTACATTATTCTCATACCTCAAACCAAAGAAGTCTTCATCTCCAATGTCTCCAAGCAGCTTCTTCTCTTTGTTGTACATGTTGTGAAGAAATTGAATGACATTCTTATTGTCCCCCTCTATAATAACGCCTTTGGCATTATCAATACAATTATGCAATATATCTTTTAAAGAGTTAAAGGAATAAAGTTCCAGTTGTGCTATATCCCAATGCATCCCATAAAAACCAAATGCACGAACAAATCTGCTTTTGTGATCTCTAACAATTCCTCCAATGCCCGCTCCATAGTTACTCCTCAATGCAGCATCAATGTTGATCTTGTACCACTCGGGTGGTGGAGGATGCCAGAAATCAGTAGACAATCCAGTGGATTGAATAGCATCCCAATTTTTCGAGAGTACTTTCTGCCGTTTATCCAATGTAACCAGGCTAATCACATTAGTAGCTATAACAGACTCACAGTCTTCCTTCTTACCATGTTTGGTTTTATTTCTATCATTCCAGGAAATCCATAACAGGGAAAAATAAAGCTTCACCATCATCGGATTTTTCTCAGATAATACTTTTAGCTCACTCATACACTACTAGACAGAATTAAAAACCGGAATATGAAAACCCCATTCCCTTGGAATACAAATAACTTTTAACATCTTTGGACAATTAGTAGTTACATGGTCCAAATTCTCCACCTCTCCACATCCTTTTTGACACAAACTTCACTTTGACAATTTCCTTCTCATCAGAAATTCTACAGTTGGAATAGCATTCTTGCATAATCTCCAAATGAATAATTCCACCCGAGCATATAAATTCATCTTGTGTATCCATAAGTAAAGATTCTCACCAGCATACAACTTCACCGTATCTTCTTTAATCAAAGCAGAAAATGTTTTTCCAGAGAATTTATATTTCAGATCCAAGAAATCATCCTCTTCATCTTGGTGAATATGGATGTTACTAATAACATCTACCAGGCCTTTCCCAAAAAAAAGAAGCAACTTCTCTATATTCCATCTGCCATTTAGAATAAAATAGTCAAGAGTGGTGTTAACATCTTAAAAGTTAGCAACATAGGTAGGCCATTTGAGTAAGCTTTTGTCTAGAATCCAAACATCCTCCAAGACATTTATAAGAGTTCCACTCACCACATTCCATCTGATAACATTTCTCATAGTGTTCCAGCCACTAGAGATAATCTTCCATGCCGAAGATCCTCCTTTAAGAACATCGTTTTTCCACCAGTCTTCACCGTATTTGGCCAAAAGATTTCTATTTAAGAAAGAATTTGGACTAATTACCAGATTCCATGAAAATTTAGCTCTCATTGTTTCAACTTTGGAAATTGCTGAATGGAGTCCCCAACCACCTGATGCTCTTGGTTTGCATAGATCTTTCCAAGCCACGTAATGCAATCCATGCTTACCATCTTGATTATTCCAAAAAAAATTCATGCAATATTTCTCAAATTCCTTTAGCACACTTAAAGGAATAAGGGAATGGGTTATTAAAAACAAGGGAAGATTACAGAAAACTGATTTTGCTAGCACCAGTTTCCCAACCAGAGAAATATATCTATTTCCCCATGAATTTAAAATCTTCAAAGATTTGTCCAATAAGAATTGAAAATCTGCTTTCTTCAATCTCCTTAAAGCCAACTTTGCTCCCAAATATTCTAGTTCTTCTACCACTTTAATCTCCATGATTCTTGCAATTTCCTTCATTCTTCTTCTCTCAACATTTTTACTAATAATCATAGCAGATTTTTTAAGATTCAATCTTTGTCCGGTCCAACAACAATAATTACTTAATATGATCTTCATCTTCTTTATGCTCTAAATCTTAGCACCAAAAATTAAATGGACATCATCTGCATAAAGCAAATGAGAGATCTTTTGACATCTAGAAGCAACCTTGATGCCTAAGTCCTTCCCCTCCTTAGAAAGTACATTGGATAGCAATTGGGAACATATAATAAAAAAGAAAAGGGGATAATGGACATTCCTGACGGAAACCACCCCTCCCCAAAATCCACTTGGATAAACTTCCATTAATAATAATAGAAAATTTTGGCTCCATAATGCATTCCATTATCAGCTTCATGTACTTCACGGGAAAGCCCAATCTTCTCATCATCTCATAAAGAGTAGTCCAACACATGCTTTCCTGAGCCAACAGTAAATGATCTGAAATACTTCTCCCCTTTAAAAAAGCAACCTACTCTTCCGAAATAACTTTTGGGATTACCATCAAAAGTCTATTCAACAAAACCTTATCCACAATTTTATATATAGAATTGCACAAGCTAATATGATGGAAACCATCAGGAGATAATGGATTAGTAATTTTTGGAATCAACACAATAAGTGTTTCTTTCCATTCACTATACATTTTTCCTGAATCAAAGAACTCTTTAACAGTTTTACATACATCATTACCTATAATGCTCCAGTAATTTTTAAGAAAGGAATACGTTATACCATCATGACCCGGGGATTTTTTGTTGCCAAGCCCTTTGATAACTTCCAGAATCTCCATATCTGAGATTTGAACCTCCAAACTTCTTCTATTTGCATCATCCAGAACAAATAACAGAATAGGCCAATTATCAGTACAGCTACTCCTTTTCTTCCACTTATTTTGAAAAAATTTGAAGAAAACCATATGCAGCTCTTCAGGATCTTCAGTGAGTATTCCATCAGCATTTTTAATTTGAGAATTCCTTTTTCCATTTCTTCTAGTATTTGCAAAAGAATGGAAAAATTTAGAATTAATGTCTCCTTCTTCTATCTACTTAGCCTTTGCTCTTTGTCTCCACCACGTATTCATACGTGAAAGAACTGAATTAAGTTCCTTAACTTTAGATCTCAGCATCCAAAGCTTATCATCAGTAAGCCACTCCACCGAAGCATCTTCTTCTTGAATCTGAGAAATTTCTTCTTTCAATTTCTCCTTCTCCAAAGAAAAGTCCCTAATTTTTTCCTTGCTCCAATCATACAATTCCTTCAATTCTTTCTTACACTTCTTATTAAGAATTTCCATATCACTTCCTTGGAAAACCTTTCTCCATATTCTAGAAATAATAATAGATGAAGCTTTATAAGAATCCAAACATCTTTAAATTTAAGCATCCCATTCCTTTTTTAAGAATTATCAAAAATCTTCAAGACTATAGGACAGTGATCAGAAGCTACTCTAGCAAGGTGTCTTACCATAGCTACTTGAACAATATTGATGGCTATGGAGTTAAGTAAACACCTGTTCAACCTCTCAAGTATACGATGTCCTCCTGATTTGTTGTCACACCAAGTGAATCTTGGACCAATAAATCCCACATCATGTAAGTCATTTACATTTAAGAAATCAGCCATCTCTTTGGGACCTTGAGAGAAAACAAATTTTCTTCCACCTCTCTTGTCTTCTTGAGATAAAATGCAATTGAAGTCTCCCCCAAAAATGAAAGGAACCTTTCTATTGGAAACCTCATGTAAGCTCCCCCATAACTCTCTCCTCTTTACCACCTCTTTATTTCCATATATAGTTGCAATCATCAACACCCCTTTATTGAAGTCATTGAGGTCACCAATAATACACTGATCTGCTTCCTTTAAAACTGAGAAAGAAGCTAGGTCCGACATCTACAACACCATAATACCTCTTGATAAGCCATCAGATGGAAGAAGATAAAATTCCCAATCTTCTCCCATAATTTTCTCAAAGGAAACTTTGTTAAAAGCATTGATCTTAGTTTCCACTAACCCCACAAACAAAATTCCATGATCTTTAATCACCTCCTTGAGATATAGAGAGGCCTCTTTTTTCTTGGCCCCTCTACAATTCCAAAAAGCAATTGAATTCATTAATGCAATCTAGGGGATGCCGCCCCTTCCCTCCTTTTGCTTGCTCCACCATCAAAATTCCTTCCTCTCAGAATGTTTTTAATAGGACCAAGAGATTTCAGCTCTTTAGCCAATTTCATCTTATTGAACTCACCCTAAGCACTTCTATCTTTTCCCATAATACTACCAGAATTATTACTGTCAACATCTTCAGATTTGTACAACCTCACATCATTACCTTCAAGGATTCCGTCATTTATATTCGTACATTTATCCACATTTATCAACTCTTCATTCAGCATATTCTAATTAACAGAATTCATAACATCAAATTTATTAACAGAATTTGATATATTAGGTATAACAGATTCAGAGATCATACCCAAAAAATCTTCAAAAATTTCCTCGCAGTTGAAAAAGAACCTTCTCTTAACACAGCATCAGCTCCAATCTCTGTATCCTTGTGCCGATAAACTTCCAAAACCAATTCACCTTCTTCTAACTATTCTTCACCTCCCAAATCAGCTAGCTTTAAGAGGGAAGAGTTTTTCCTGATATCAGATGGTAAAGGTCGATCCTCTTGAACTGCAGTTTGATTGACATTCTTCTTAACAAATTTTACTTTACTTGATTTCACCACATTATTTCTTCAAATAGGCATATTTCCTTTCTTGTGATTGACAAGAATCCAAGGACCATAGGACGGTTCATCAACCATTTCTTGTGAATTACTCCTTCCAGCAACTTCATTATTGTTACTATCAACCATCTTTACCTCTTTGGAAATGTTTCTAATTTTTTCACACTCCTCCTTCAAGTGCCCAATCAAACCACATTCAAAAACAAGGTTAGCCACTTTCTCATATTCAACTTTTTGAAGGAATCTTCCAGAAATGCTATCCACCCAAACTCCTGATGGAAGAGGTTGATCAAGCTTTACCCGAACACATACTCTAGCAAATTCCATCCTTCCCCATTGGAATAAATTCCCATCCATCATTAAAGGTTTACCAATTCTAGAAGCAATTCTTGATATATTAACTTCATCCTAATATTGCAAGGGCAAGTTAGGCATTCTAACCCATATAGGAGAGGTTAGACCCTTCATGGATAAAGCAGAAAAATTTGTAGACCATCTCTCCATCCCGACAATGTGTCCATTAATAAACCATGGACCTCCTAAAAGAACTGCTTCCACCATTTCTTCTATTTTAAAAGAACATAAGTGAAAGTTTGTTTGGGATGTTAAGCCCTATAGAACTGGCCCAAGACTAACCAAGAGGGGGAGTGAATTGGTATTTTAAAAAATTTAAGCAAAGCTCAACAAATTTCACAAACCAAAACACCACAAAACAAACAATGCGGAAATTTAAGTGCAGAAGCAGTAAAAATAAGAACACAAAGGTTTATAGTGGTTTGATCAACTAGACCTACGTCCACTCCCCGAAGGTGCCCTCTTAGTATTGCACTACAATCGTGACTCTTTTAGCCCCCACAGCTAGGCGGACAAGCCCTTACAAACACCTCTTTTTTCCACACCCAGCAAGGTAGAGAACCTTCCTTCTTTTGCTTCCTCCTGAAGTAGGCAGAGAACCTCGATCACTTGTTGAACCTTACCTCTCCCAATCCTTTCAAGGATAAGAGACTCTAGGGAAGAAGAAATGGAATAATGCTTGGATCAGCCCCTAGTGAATCCCTTCACAAGCTCCCCCTCACTAGATCCTCTCTCTCTCTCCCACTCTCTCTCTCTCCTTTAGGTTTTCTTAGGTCAAGACAGTAGCCAAGGATATTCAAAAATGTTGAATAAGAGCTCTTAAATAGAAGAGCTTCAAAGGAGCTCATTAATTGCAAGTTGCCGACTATATCATCCATGATGATATGTAAATCGTCCTCGTCGATCAGTACAAATCTCAGAAGATCGGCCAGAGCATCGCCCTGAATGCAAACTGGTTGATTGAAAATTGGCTTGATCGTCTTGGACGATCTCACGATCATCCCGACCGATTAGTTCAAATCAGAGGAAAATTGTCCTGAGTATCGGCCTGAATCCAAGCTGGCCGATATTTATCGTCCAGGAGTAACTAAGGGTTTTTGAATAGATCATACTGGCCGATCCTGCAATCGTCCAGGATGACTTATCAATCATCCTTAATTAATTCCTTGATTGTCTGATCAATTAAGGCATAATTGTGAATATCGTCTAGGCCGATCCAAGATCGTCCTGGCTGATTACCAAAAATACATAATACCTTAATTATTTATGGCGGAAATTTCTTTCTATTTTTATCCTATCATCCAGGCTGATTTGCTAATGACGGCTGCCTTAATTAAGAACCCCTGATTAGATTTTTTGTTTTAAGCACGATCATCCAGGATGATGTAAATATCATCCTGGCCGATATGAGTAAAAATAGAAATTTTAAGTTTCTCAAGTGTGTGTGTGTGTAGGGTTACTTTGCATCAGTCACACCAAAGATTACAGTTAACTCAAGAAGGGAAAAATAAAATTACAGACTGACTCAACCCTAATCTACCCATTCTTGTGCTGGCTCCGTTTTTCCGTCCGAACTTTGATTCCTAAAAAGTCAGTAGTAAAAAGCAGTCCAAGATAAGTAAGAGTGTTTGCCAATCATTAAAACATAGTTCATGGACCTGAATTTGAAACAATCTCCCCCTTTTTGTTGATGGCAAAACACTACGACAAATATTTTAAAAACAACAGTGTAACACACGGAATCAAAAGTGCAAGAAACATCCTAAAACTACTCCCCCTTTTGACATCTCAAAAAGGAGGGAATTAAGAACTAAAGCAAACCACAATACACCTTTTTTTTTTACCAAGGCATGAAGATGATGTAGTATTCCATGTGATTGATTTTAAAAACTTATGAGTTAATGAGTTAACAACATCAATAATCCAAAGAACGGTAGAATATCCGATCATGGTTACCCTTAGCTCAGAATTTCTCTTAGGGTAGAATCATCTTTTGAAATCATTGACATAACTCAAAAAATCAATTAGATATGAGAAAAAAGAATCCATTCATCACTTGGTTTAAGAAAAAATATCTTATAGAATAATGAACCAAAGTAAATTTGTCACAATCGCTAAACAATCGAAATCAAGTCTTCGATACATGAAAACTTCTAAGTTTTAAAATATTTGAAAAGAGAGAATAGCTTGCCTTTTAGTGGGCTCATTTTATGCCTCTTGTCACTTTGATTGGCTCTTTGAGCATCTTGATTTTTGATACACTTTCGTGTATATACTTTTCTTTTTAATTTGGCTTCATTGGCCATATTTTTTTATTTTTGCAAGCTAAATTCTTTTTTTCAATCTCTTAAAAAAGAATTCTTAGTTGTGAGTATTTCTTCTAGATATTAGAGAATTAGAGCTCTCTCTCTAACATAGGGAAGAACTATCCACATAATAGAATCAATAACCAATAACAAGAGTAACGAGGAATCTTGATGTGATAAAAAAACTTTAAGCATTTTAAATAAAAGATAGATTTGCTTAAGCAAGTTTAGAAAAGATCTTAATTTCATACACAATCTTTAATTTGAAATAGATTTTTGATTAGAAAAGAAAACAATGCCACTAAAATAGGTTAGAAAAAGAGACACAATCAACGAAATATTTTTACCATCTAATAGATTAAGAGATGTAAAACATTGACTAGAAATTCTCAAAAGCAAGGACAAGGCATACGATATCATTTTAGCGATGATTTTTTGAAAGCAAATATTTAAGAAAGAAAAGCAACCAAAAAGAAAGTAAACCAAATCAAACAAAAAATAAGAGAAAAAAAAAACAAAGAGCAAAAAGGAAAAGAAACTAAAAGAAAAAGAACAAAAAATGAAATAAAGAAAATAGAAGATCAAGTTTATGCAGTTATGTCAATCACACCCAATCTGGTCCTTAAAGAGCTTAAAGTGTCGAAGGCCAGTGGTTTAGCAAAGATGTCAGCCAGTTGATTTTCAGTTGTCACATGGTGTAACTCAATGTCTCCCTTAGTCACATGGTCTCTAATGAAGTGATGCCTAATGTCAATGTGCTTAGTCCTTGAATGTTGGATATGATTTTTAGAGATGCATATGGCACTAGTGTTGTGACAAAAGATTGAAATGGTACCTACAGGTAATCCTAAATCCAATACATGTTGTTTCAACTAAAGGACTTGGGCCACACAATTTCCAAGAGCAATGTATTCAGCTTCAGCAGTGGAAAGTGCAATAGAATTTTGCTTCCTACTAAACCATGAGACCAAAGATTGTTCTATGAATTGACAAGTTCCTGAAGTAGTTTTTCTATCAACCTTGCATCCTGCAAAATCAGAGTCAGAAAATCCAATAATCTCAAAAGAAGTGCTGTGTCTAGGATACCAAATCCCTAAGCTTTGGGTCCCCAAAAGATATCTAAAAATTCTCTTAACAGCAATCAGGTGAGATTCCTTAGGGTCATCTTAAAATCTAGCACAAAGGCAAACACTAAACATTATGTCGGGTCGGCTCGCAGTCAAGTAGAGTAAAGATCCAATCATGCCTCTGTACTTCTTCTGATCAACAGACTTACCACTTGGGTCTTTATCCAATGGAACACTAGAAGTCATGGGAGTATTAATTGGCTTAGATTTATCCATCTCATACTTCTTTAAAATGTCCTTTATGTATTTTGTTTGATTAAAAAAGGTTCCATCATCCAATTGTTTTATGCTAAACCCCAAAAAGTAGGACAACTCTCCCATCATACTCATCTGAAACTCTCTACTTATTGCCTTAGAGAACTCATCACAAAGTTTTTTATTAGAAGATCCAAAGAGTATATTATCCACATAAACCTGATCAATGAGCAAATCATCTCTAATTTTTCTAAGAAAAAGGGTGGTGTCTATGCTTCCCTTAACAAACTCCCTTCCAAGTAAAAATGTGTTAAGCCTCTCATACCATGCTCTTGGTGCCTTCTTTAAACCAGACAAAGCCTTTTTTAATTTAAAAATATGATTTGGAAATTGAGAACTCTCAAAACCTTGGGGTTGTTCTACAAACACATCCTCTTTTATTTCCCCATTCAAAAAGGCACTCTTGACATTCATTTGATAAAGCTTAAATCCTTTATAACATGCAAAGGCTAATAGCACTCTAATGACTTCCAATCTAGCTACAGAGGCAAATGTCTCCTCAAAATCTATCCCTTCTATTTGGTTATACCCCTTAGCCACCAATCTTGCTTTATTCCTAACCACCACTCTTGAATCATTCACCTTGTTCTTAAAGACCCACTTTGTCCCAACTACACTTTATCCCTTAGGTCTTTCTACAAGCTACCAAACTTCATTCCTAACAAATTGGTTCAACACCTCCTCCATGGATAAAATCCAAAACTCATCAGTAAGGGCTTGGTTTATATTGGTGGGTTCAGTCATTGAGATAAAGGCAGAGTGGTTCACCTCCTTCCTAAGTCCATGTCTAGTCTTAACTCCATTAGAAGGGTTTCCTAAGATCAATTCCTTGGGGTGACTTATAGAGTATCTCCAATCTCTAGGTAAGGTGTGAGAAGGTCCAACCCTTTCCTCCAGATCTAAATTTTCTACTCCTTGGGAGACATCTCCTACTCCTTCTATGTTTTGGTTACCTACTTCCTTCTCCAAGTTTTATACTCCACTAGTAATCTCTCCAATATCATCATCATCCTCAACTCCATGTTTTTTAGGATCACACTCATCAAATACTACATGGGTAGTTTCTACCACCACTAAAGTTCTCTTGTTAAACACTCTAAAAGACTTCCCAATACTAGAATATCCCAAGAACACTCCTTCATCAGATTTAGGATCAAATTTTCCTAAGTGATACTTCACATTATTGTGAATGAAAACCTTACAACCAAAAATTTGAAGGTCGGAAAGATTGGGTGTCCTACCCTTAAGGATCTCATAGGGTATCTTTTCTAATTTGGCTCTAACATTCACCCTATTCAACACATAACAAGCTGTGTTAATCGCTTTAGCCCAAAAGTATTTTGGAAGTGAATACTCAGCAAGCATGGCTCTAGTGGCTTCCACAAGATCTGGTTCTTCCTTTCAGCTACCCCGTTCTGCTGAGGGGTCCTAGGAGCTGAGAAGTTGTGGCTAATCCCCTTGTCCTCACAAAAATCTCCAAATCTTTCATTCTCAAACTCTCCCCCATGATCACTATTGATGGTCAAGATCTCATAACCTAACTTTTTTTTGAATCCAAGTAGAAAATGTTTTAAACTCCTCAAAAGACTCATTTTTATGTGTAAGAAATCTAATCCAAGTCAACCTCGAGTAGTCATCCACAATCACAAAATCATAAACTTTCCCTCCCAAGCTGGCAGTGCTAATGGGTCCAAACAAATCCATGTGAAGGACTTCTAAAGGTCTAGAGGTGCTAATGTCCTTAATGGGGTGAAAGGTGGAGTGGACTTGCTTTCCTAGTTGACAGGCATCACAGAGGTGGTCTTTTGAAAACTTGAGTTTAGGGACACCTCTAACTAGGTTTTTTTAGGTCATTTTCCTAAGGATTTTCATACTTGCATGACATAATCTTCGGTGCCACAACCATGAATCATCAACCACTATTTTTAAGCAAAATGAAGCAGCACATTCAATGATATTTAAATCAAGCATGTAGATGTTGTTGATCCTCTTTCCCTGCAAAATAGTGTTGTTACTTAAACTTACAATGTATGAATTTACAAAAAATTGCACGATGAAGCCCTTGTCACAAAGTTGACTTATGCTCAGCAGGTTGTGCTTCAATCAATCTACAAGCAAAACATTTTCAATCATAAGGTTCTTGGAATTACCAATTATACCTGAGCCTACCACCTTTTTGGTGGTGTTATCTCCAAGAGTAACTTTGCCTCCAGTCCTGGACTCCAGCAAAACAAACTGATTGGCATCACCGGTTATATGTCGAGAGCATCCGCTGTCCAGGTACCACATACTCTCCCGAGGCCTTTTGTGAGAGCCCACCTGCAAGAGTATCAAATGTGTGATATAGGAGCCCAAATAAGTTTGAGTCCCTTCTTATGAAAAGTAGAATGCAATGCATGTGTGGTATGTTATGGATTATGCAACTTAGGTCTCCACACCCAATATGTACTATGGTGAACTGTGCAAGTGTGTGAGATGTGTCCTAGTATGCCACAGGAAAAACGTCTAACTCCAGGAAAAGGGTCTCTTAAGTGATTTGAGTTATAATGCCTCTTCCTAGGTTTTGGCTTTTGATCAAAAGTAGGTGTCATCCTAGTTTTCTTACATGTATCTAATTCATTTTGAATCTTCAAATTTATGCTTTTTAAGACTTCATTCTCAATCCTCAATTTTTTCTCCATCTCTTTAAACTTCTT
Organism: Dendrobium officinale; assembly: GCA_019514585.1. NCBI lineage: Eukaryota > Viridiplantae > Streptophyta > Magnoliopsida > Asparagales > Orchidaceae > Dendrobium > Dendrobium officinale. The sequence goes on from CM033686.1 coordinate 42,301,553, forward strand.
AAAATCAGAATCAAGTGAGGTGTTTGTGACTTAGTGACTCATGCTCTTCAATTAATTCATAATATTTTTTGTTTAACTCATCAAATTTATCAAGTAGAGCCATATGATTTGAATTAATTATAGAATGATCTTTAGTCATAATTGCATGCTCTTTTTGGAACTCCAAAAATTTTAATTTTAAGCTTGCATGTGTTTTCTTGAGTTTCCTATATGATGCATGAATTTTTTTAGAAACTTTAAGAAGTTGATCGTAGAAAAGTTCACATACCTCTTCTTGATCAAGATTATTGTCTGCTAACAAGAATAATTTTGTTGTCTCATCTTCTGGTTCTGTCTCTGATGAATCCGATGCAGAATTCGCCCAAAATGCTTTTTGAAGTCTCTTCTTATCCTTCCTAAACTTGGGTTTCTCCTCACCCTTTCCTTTGCTTGAGTGATCTTGAAGTATAGGAAAATCGGCTCTCACATGTTCGGGTTTCCTACATTCATAACAAATAACATCAGAAGATTCCTTTGAATATTTATTATCCTTACCATTTCTCTAATGATGCTTTTGCTTCTTCCTTAGAAAGCTTTTGAATTGCCTTGTGATTAAGGCAAAGTCATTGCTTTCAGACCCGAAAGATTCAGAATTTGATTTGTGTGCCTTCAGTGCAACTGTTTTCTCCTTCTTCTTCTCACCTGCATCAAGATTTCTTTGATTCACTCCTTGCTCATAAGCAATGAGTGAGCCAAGTAAGTTGTCAATTGAATAGGTGTTTAAATCCTTAGATTTAGTTATAGCATTGATTTTAGCATCAAATGATGAAGGCAAGCATCTAAAAATTTTGTTTACTTTTTCAAGGTTCAAAAGTTCTCTTCCTAAAGCACGCAATGAAGTAATAATCTGAGTAAACCTGGTATACATGTCAGAAATAGATTCAGAAGGTTTCATACAAAAAAGTTCGTAGTCATGCAAGAGAATGTTCAAACGGGATTGTTTCACTTCATTGGTTCCTTCATAAGTAATGCATAACCAATCCCAAATTTCCTTTCCAGTTGAGCAAGTGGAAACAGGCATGTAATCCTTAGATTTCAAAGCACAGAAAAAATAGTTCAAACATTTTGCATTCAATTGAGCTAAATCTCTTTCAATGAAAGTCCATTCAGTAAAAGCAACATCCACATGTGATAATCAAGAGATTGTAAAAATTTTTCCATACGGGTTTTCCAAAAATCAAAAGGTAGGTCATCAAAACAAGGGAGGTCATGTAATCGAATATCCTTCAGTAGTGTTACGATTCCCAAAGTTAGCCATGGATCAAATTCAAAAAGTTTTCAAACTCAGTTTTTATGAATCCCGCTCTGATACCACTTAAAAGTTTGTTAGGGATGTTAAGCCCTATAGAACTGGCCCAAGACTAACCAAGAAGGGGGGTGAATTGGTATTTTAAAAACTTTAAGCAAAGCTCAACAAATTTCACAAACCAAAACACCACAAAACAAACAATGCAAAAATTTAAGTGAGGAATCAGTAAAAATAAGAACACAAAGGTTTATAATGGCTCTGTCAACTCGACCTACATCCACTCCCCGGAGGCGCCCTCTGAGTATTGCACTACAATCGTGACTCTCCTTTAGCCCCCACAGCTAGGCGGAGAATCCCTTACAAATACCTCTTTTTGCCACACCTGCCAAGGCAGAAAACTTTCCTCCTTTTGCTTCCTCCTGAAGCAGGCAGAGAACCTCGATCACTTGCTGAACCTTACCTCTCCCAACCCTTCCAAGGATAAGAGACTCTAGGGAAGAAGAAGTGGAATAATGCTTGGAGCAACCCCTTATGAATCCCTTCACAAGCTCCCCCTCACAAGATCCTCTCTCTCTCCCTCTCTCTCTCTCTCTCCTTTAGGTTTTCTCAGGTCAAGACAAGAGCCAAGGATATTCAAAAAAATTGAACAAGAGCTATTAAATAGAAAAGCTTCAAAGGAGCTCATTAATTGCAAGTTGCCAACTATATCGTCCAGGATGATATGTAAATCATCCTAGCCCATCAGTACAAATCTCAGAAGATCGGCCAGAGTATCGCCCTGAATGCAAACTGGATGATTGAAAATCGACTTGATCGTCTTGGATGATCTCATGATTGTCCTGGCTAATTATTTCAAATCAGAGGAAAATCATCCTGAGCATCGCTCTGAATCCAAGCTGGCTGATATTTATCATCCAGGAGTAACTAAGGATTTTTGAATAGATTGTCCTGGCCAATCCTGCGATCGTCCAGGATGATGTAATCGTATAAATCATGCTTATTTACTTCCTTTATTGTCTGATAAATTAAGGCATAATTGTGAATATCTTCCAGGCCGATCCAAGATCGTCCTGGCCGATTAACAAAAATACATAATACCTTAATTATTTATGGCGGCAATTTCTTTCTGTTTTGAGCCTATCATCCTGGCTACTACAAGTATCGTCCAGGCTGATTAGCTAATGACGGCTGCCTTAATTAAGAACCCCTGATTAGATTTTCTGTTTTAAGCCCAATCATCCAGGACGATGTAAATATCATCCTGGCCGATATGAGTAAAATTAGAAATTCAAAGTCTCTCAAGTGTGTGTGTGTAGGGTTACTTTGCATCAGTCACACTAAAGATTACAATTGACTCAAGATGGAAAAAATAAAATTACATACTGAATCAACCCTAGTCTACCCATTCTTGAGCTAGCTCAATTTTTCCGTCCGAACTTTGGTTCCTGAAAAAGTCAGTAGTAAAAGGCAGTCCAAGACAAGTAAGAGTGTTTGCATATCAAAACATAGTTCATGGACCTGAATTTGCAATAATAAGAACCATCCTCTTCCAAAAGTTGTAAAATGAAATTGGCCCAAATGACTCCATTGCTTTCTTATTTCCCAAGCTACCAAATGAGAAGCAAGTTCTCTTCCAAACACCTTAATAACCACTGAATTCACAAATTTCTTTGAATTCGAAATCACTATTTCTTCATTCGTCCTTACTGCTTTAACATCATCAGATAACAACATTTCATCTTCTTTAAAATCAATTTTGACATACGACTTATTACTCCAAGGATTATTGTTTCCTATACTAGCAGTACTAATAGGCATTTGAAAATTCACCTTATCCACACTCATTTTTTAACATCATTAACCAATGAATGAAAATTATTATTAACCAAACTCAAAGAATTTGCATTTATCACACTGTGTACAGGGATTGCATTTGAATTCATAAATCTGTTAACAAAAATTTTCATTCCTGAAGAAGATGCAATAGGATCCAACGAGTTAGATGAAGAAAAAACTTTATCAGTGCCTGGAGTAACATTGATTCCAGATTCATCAACACCTTTGCCTTTGCCTTCCACGTGCATAATCTTCTTGGGTGCTTTCTCAGAAACATCTTTAAACACCAACGGGCCTTGAGGCTTCAGCAGACGATCCTCCGAATAGTGTTTGGACAATAGTACCTCATTTCCCTTTAGATCAATCTTCGAATTACCAATGAAGGATGTAGATCTAGTCTCCGAAGCCTGTGCTTGCCGGCGACTCTCCGCCGCCATCATCCACACCTCTTCCTGAGAACCAGGAATGAAAATTGGGAAAGAAATTTGAATTTTTCTAGGGTTTCTCTCTCTAACAAAATTTCTGGAGTTTCTCTCTCTAACTATTGTATTCCTTTAATCAGTTAGAGAGCTCGTCGGCTTTCTACTTTATGAAGATTGGGATTTATGCTAATATTCTTTGATGTTTTCTCATTTGATTGTTCGATGTTTTTTGGAATGATGTTTATGATATTTCTCAACCGAGAGGCCTAATTCCTAAAAAAAAATTTAAGAGATGTTAAAATGAGCACTTGTTTAGAAATACTATGCCGTACCAAGCAGAGTAAAATACGCTAAATGGAAGGAAGAATGTCGATAGATGGATACACATGTTGGTAGTAGTACTATTATTATAGCCCCAATAACCACTGATGATGGAGAACCAATCAAATATTCTCTTGTCTTGATGCCAGTTGTGGCATCTACTAAAATTTTTTACTATTTTTGAGCCAGTGAAGGGAGCGATGATGAAACCCAAATAGATATAACAGAAAAAAAATTATTCAGTGGAAACTAACTTTACATCAAATTGGTAAGTATCCTTTATTTAGCTCCAATTTATGTTTTTTAATTTGATTATTTCTTTCATTAGGCAATGTATGACTTACTTCCATCTTTAGTTGTCACCATTGAAATGTCCTTTTTAAATAAGAAAGTGTTTGTTATCCTTTTTGAATGTGTAAGCTCCATCTTGTATATTTATTTCTTCCTTAGACATGATTAAGTTATTAATTCTTAAAATGAAATTCAATTAATATGTATATTGCATCTGAAAATAATGTAAATTATATGGCCTTTGTGTAGCCTATGGCTTGTTTGCCTTATCACACATATCAATATATCATCAACTAAGTTTCTATCTTTTATATATTTTATTTGAGACAACCATGAAGTAAGACTAGTTTTATAGTGCCTGACAATATCTAAGAAATTTGACTACTGATGTTACCACACTCATCTAGCTTACTTTAATATTATTTAATCATCATTTTTATTCATTTAACAAGCAACTGAACCTAAATTTCTTATCTGATGTGTTGCGTTTTAGATATATATTAGTTTGTTCTTATTCAAAAACTTTTTCTATTCCATCTTTTTTTTTTTTCTCCTTTTTGTATTTAGAAAGTTAACTTTTAATTTTGAATATTTTAGTAGGTGTTGGTCTGACCGCCTTTGTCTTTAAATCCTAATTTTGAAGCTACTTGTGTCCTATGGTTCTTGCACTTTCTCTTTTTGTTTGATTTACATTCTATAATACCTCTCCATTTATTTAGAGCTGTTGAACCTGGAAGGTGTGCAATGGGTAATGGTGATTGTTGTTTAGAAAACAAAGAACTGATGAACATTTTATGCATGCTTAGTTCTATCATTTATGTACTTTCCAATGTTAACATTTTTTTTTTTTTTTTTGGTTCTCAAACCGTATTACTCACCTTGTCTTTTTGATGCATGAAGGAATGTGATTAGAGTGGCTTCCTCTGCCCTTTTGGCTTGATTGGTGATGGCTATAAATGTGAAGGTGAATTTCTTAATTCTGATTGACATTGACAAATCTTTTGTGTATGATATGCTTAGAACTAATATGTTTTCCCTTTTGTTCATTGGAAAAGTAAAATAGAAAAATGATCTTATACTACATTAATAATATAATTTGTTGTTTTTGAGCAAGATAATGATGAATACAAGGAAAAACTTGCATGCCAGTGTGTTGGCTTCTCCTGCAAAAATACATGGGGTGGATTTGATTGCAAGTGCAAAGGAAATCTTCTTTATACAAAGGAAAAGGAAACTTGTATAGGTAATGGTTTTAACTTAACAGTGAGAAGATAACATTGATAATTTTTTTAAAGGGCCATGCTTCATATTTTTCCCTTCATTATTTAACCTACACTCTTCTAGTTAGTACTGAAAATATCAATTTTGTTATTTTAAAGATGTTACAATGATGCATACGACTGTTAGGCCTCTACTTTCTGTTGGTTTATCAATGACATGAAAGAACTACAAAGTCAACAGGACAAAATAAAATTGCATTGTATTTAGTTGGCCATATCAAAATCCTGGCGATCCAAAAGCTGCTCATAACTTTCGGGTAAATATTCAAAGTTTTCATTATTTTATATCTTATAGTGTGTTTTTGAATTTGAATGAACTGTAGGTCAAGTTAAAATCTTTTAAGCTACCAATGATGCTTTCCCTATGATCTTTCTAAAACCTATACACTACACATGCACTTACGCATGCATCCACACAGTCATGAATAAATCATCATTATTACTATTTAAGAGTATTTTTTAAATTAAATTTTATTAATTTGAAATTTTGTTGAACCTCAAATATTATTCTTTGTAAAAAGTATGCCTAAATTCACAACCATTTATCAACTTGACATAAACCATATTTTAATGCAAAATTATTTGGTTGTTATATGAATATAAGTTGCCACCTGAACGATTGATGGGTAGGGAACTATCTTAGTATTTACCCTTTCTTTTTAATCTTTAAGGGGATTTATCTAAGAATAATTCTTCATATTTTACCATAATTATGAAAAATTATTTTTTTTTTGTTTTTGGGAAAATTTAGGGCATAGCCCGTTTTATTAAATCAAAGAAGCTTACAGATACAAAAAAGGAAAGAACAATAACAATTCAGCCTAGTAAAAAGCTACCAAAAATAAAATAAAAAGGAAATAATAAACTATTACTCTAATTAAGAAAATATAAAAGAACGGTCAGACGGTATTTGTCTGGCTGGAACAACTGTTTGTCATTGATTCAGAGAAGAGATCTTCAAGCTGGAATTCATATGTCTGTCTGTGATTCAGAAAAAATTGTCTGGCTGGGATTTATGAAAAATTATTAATTGAAAAAATGCACTCTATTTTTCTCTATTGTGAATTACGTAAATTTTAGCTGCATGATATGAAGCCAGAAAGCTATAATAAATTAATAAGCATAGCATTCCAAAAGAATAATGTAGGCATTATTATTATTTTCCATGGAGAGGAAAATTGTAGCAATTAGTTTGCAAAAAAAAAAAAATCTTGTAAAGATTTTTGTGAAATGGACAACAAATGAAGGCTATCAATTTTCAATAATGGAAAGTGGACAGACAGTAAATGGAGGCTGTTAGATTGCAACAATTTAATGATGAAGGTTGAAATCATGGGAAAATAGAAAGGTCGTCGGTTAGCCCAAGGGAAGATAATATAAATAAATATAGAATAAATATAATATGAAAGATATGATGATGAAAAGATATGAGTTGTCTAAAATCCATGATAACGATGGACAACCCTTATTTTTTCCTTGAACTGATTAGTTCCACTTATTACTAATAAAAAAAGCAGGGTCCTCATGAATCTATGAGGTTTTAGCTGAGAGGGAAGAAGTTGTGGGTAGTATGGGAGGCGGACCACTGGTTTAGGCAAGCATGGCAAGGCATATATCCAGGTTGGCGTGAATCTAAGGGCTGATGCAAGACTATATTCGTGTAGATTAATATCTCATCCTTTATAAGTTTTTGAAGCTAATTATGTGACTCTAACTTCTTTTGGAAGAATATAATAAATCTCCTCACACATTTTCACTCTTCATTTAGTTTTTTGAATGTTGGAGATTTAAAATATATATTAGTCATTAATATTATAAAAATAACAAAAAAAAATTCTTTTAGTTTAAATCTCAACTCTTCAAATATCTTTTTTTAATTAATAGGAGAAGTATTGGATTTATTCCTTTTAGTTATATGGAAAGAGGTGTTAAGCCTTATGACTGATATGCTTCTTTGTTTTCATAAGGCTCTAAGAGAGGCTTATCAATTCCTTAGTGATCCTACTAAGCATGATTCTTATGACAAATATGGAAAGGATGGTTTCCTAAGTAAGTGCAGAAGCCTATCTGAATTTTTTTCATAATGGAATTATATGAAATTATATTTAGCATTGGTAAATAAAATGTACACTTACATTGTTATTTGCATAATTATCAACTGTTGGTTATTGAAGGAGGAAACGCTTCTATGTGACAAACTAGAAATGGTTGTCAACATCACTTTTGGTATAGACATTACTTGCTTTCCTATGTTCAAATTTTAGCGATAATATGATGGACCTTTTCTGCATTGTTTGGAATGATATTTGGAAGTGAGTTCTTTAATGACTATGTGGGACAGCTGAGATTAGCAACTGTAGCAATTATGGAAGTTGATGAATCTCTGTACCTAGAACAAAAAAATCAAAAGATCCAGGAAAAGCTCAAGGTACTTTTCATTTTGTTGAAATTTGAGAAAATGTGGCCCTTTCAATTTTTTCATGTTATTCTTAGGCCTTCTGTATATGATGCTAATTACTTATTTGGAAGTACACTAACTCATGATTAACTTCTTTTGCAATTGACAATGTTGTGAGAGAATCCTTACTATTTTGACACGTGATATTTCTAGTTCAATATATTTTCCTTAATACACATGTATGCTTTTGAATCATTCTGATATTTGAGTTAGCAATGAAAAAAAAAAAGAATATGACTATTACATTATGTGATACAATAAGAAATATTTGAAATCCATTTAAATTATGTGATAAAATAAGAAATTTAGGTGATAAAATTTTTAATTTATTGATCGTATCTTGTAATTTGTAATGAAGTATGTAAAAATAAGACACTTAAAGTTTAGATGAAATTTTTTATGGCCATGCATTGTTCAGATTAATCAAACGTAGTTTATGGTGTCACTCATAGCTTGGTGGTTGTAATATTTTTACTTATTTCACTTTTTAAACTTCTAATGTGTTCTAATCTTCATTTTTTGAATTCCTACAGAAAATGTGTTCTCATCATTGGTAGGCTTACAATTTTCATGGCAGCTAATTCCCAAGTCTTTGGAGGCTGAGAGTATGCATCATCTTATTCATGTTCCACTGAAGGAAACACCTCTCAGTGATCGTGTTAGTGGTTTTTGTGAGGATATGGACATCTAACTTCAATTGGAAGATATATGGTTTATTTTGTATTGTGATAGCTGCATACCGCAAAAAAAAATTGGATAAATTTATCACTATGTGTAAAGATTTTTTTTCTATATCTATGCATGGCAGGGATTAGGTTGTGATTTATATGTTGTCAAAGGAATTGGAATTGACAATGAGATTGTTAAAGCCAATTTACATGAGCAAGAACTAGAACATGTGGGGACGAGATTACTTTAACTATTGCAGAAGAAATGTCCCTAGATCCTCCCTCCCCTGTCTTTGTGACTATTGGTACATTTATATAATATAGTTTAAGGGTTATTCATGGAAATACTCATCAAGGTTTTAAAGGAGAATTCTATTAGAGTCAATTTACTTATATTTTATTATTTGCTTTACTTGTGTTTTATTATTTGCTTTTGTATGTTTATGAGATTTTATTTTAATTAAATTGATAGAACCTTGGCTTTGAATATTCATAAATTAAGCTATCCTTTCCCCTTAGTAGATGTTTGATGAGGTAGAAATTTTGATGGTCTACTTGAATTTTGTAGTAAATGTTGGTTTGGTTGAATTTAGGATTCCTGAAAAGTGGAATTTGATAAATTTTATTTGAGTAGGATTTAATAAGCTTTAGTGAATCCATATGGGATTTGGTTGCTTAGATCTGATATCCAACTAAATTTTTTGATTGTTTGGTCGCAAAATGATGGCTTTTGGATTAATTTTGGCTTTCTTTTATTCTCCTTTCTATGAACTAGCCATAATTTTAATCTCGTAACTTCGTTTAAATCTAAAGTTATGATCAATAACTAGTTATGTTGTTCCTTTAGATTTATGGCTTATTATTAAAACTTATTCTCTAAATTGAATTTGTTATACTTTGAATGATCATTACTGGCCTTTCTTTTTTCCATGTATGGGCTTGCCATATCTTGGTATTTATAAAATTATTTCTTGGAAATATTACCAATGTACCACTTGTATGTTAATGAATTGCTACTATTAATAGAGTTGAGACATATGTGGGTTCAATAAGCATTCTCTTTCTACTTAGCTACAGGAGTTCAGCAAACACCTATTGTACGCTGAAATTAGACATTAAGGAGTTAATTGTGATTGAAAATGTATGTCATATTGGATTTCCTAGTGCAGGAAAGCATTAGAGAAACTTACTTGGAAATTGTTGTGTTAATATGGATTTGTGTCATTATTTTTACAGGTGTTGATGGAATTATTATTTTTTTGGTAACATTGGTGTGGAATTTTACATTTTGTATGGTTGAACAGGGAATAATTACTTTTACGAGTAACTATTTTATTGTATCCCTTTGTGTGAGAAGAAAATCCTTATGCACCAAAAAAAAAATCTTCCTATTCTCATATTCAAAATGTCTTAGAAGATTGATCGTACCTTCTATTGGCTTCAAAAGATTTTGAGGATCTTTTACCTATACAGTACAAGCATATGGCTTCTCCTGAAAGCAAGATGAAAAAAGGAAAATCAGTAATGGGGCTAAGAAACACTCAAAAACTCAGAAGCAATACAAAAAATTTGGATCGAGGAAGAGTTCTTCTATCAAAATTGAATACAACAAAATGTAAAACTACTATGAATCCAAGAAGCAATACAAAAAATTTGGTCATAAGAAAAAAGAAAGTAGGGAAGAAAATTATAAATAAAGCTGGTAAGGATGAGCTATCCAGAGTAAAGAAACACGTTAGATATATGTTGAATCAAATGAATTATGAGCAGAGTTTGATTGATGCTTACTCTGGTGAAGGTTGGAAGGGTTAAAATGTTGTATCATATATTTTTGTATTTATAACTTTCATTGGTTATGTCTTTTTTTTCCTTTAATTTGTGATTTATATTTATTCCTTTTATTATTCTATTATGTTTAATATTTGTTATGATGTTATATTTCTTTCTTCGTCTTATCAGAATTAGTTTCTTAGACAAAAATTTATTCATGTTTTTCATTTGTTGATAATCATTGAGATTAGGGTATTGTGGAGTAAGGCCAACATATTTGTTAGCTGAATTTAGATGACATGTTCTTCTAAAGTATCTCTATGATAAGACAATATTTATGTTTCCTAAAATTGCTACTGTTGGTGGCATTGATGATAATTCATTTTGGATCACAGCATGTTCAACATCTCTTCTCACAATAAATGGTTGTGCAAAAAAGTAGTGCAGGGCTTGAAATGAAAGACAATTTTGTTGCAGTGGCTATATTTTACATTTGGATTAAGATGTAGTTTTGTGATATGTTACTATTAAGTAGCTCTTCCATTGCCTGAATATGATAGCGCTTGAATTTACTGTCAACTACTGTAGGTGGCTTTGATGATAATTCATTTTTTTGAAATTAGGTCTTTGGGTTAAGTTTGCATCCCATGTGAAACTGCTCACTCTCATAGGATTGGACTAGACCTTTTGCTAAGCAAACTTTCATTTTGAAGATTATTTTACCTTACAATATAATGACCTCAAGGTGATTTAGATTTGGCTTCATTGAAAAGCAAATTCTCGACAGCTATAGATTCCAATCCACTTTGGAATGTTGTTTGCCATTGATTGACTTTTTGCTTCTTATCTTTTTTGCATCTTTCATAAATTAATATGTATTTTCATACAAGAGTAAGCTTTATTTTATCTTTAAGTTTACCATATTTCATTGTTGCTGAAATTTTTAAGTATATGTACTGGTTGCTTAATTGACATTCCTCTTACAAATGTCTAACATTAATAAGATATAAGCAATCAACTTACTCATATTCATGACTTCATGATTTCATATTCCAAATTTTCTTTTCACATGTAGGTTGAAGTGGATGCCATTGAAGTTTGGAAACAGAGATCCTAATACTTGGCTGATATTGTGTAAAGAAATTTCCCTCATGATAAGAGCTTTTCTTTTTGGATTTTTGTGTATTATTTTGTGAAGGCATTTTTTGTAATAGATTCATTATGTATAGATATGAAGATTGTGATGGAACTTATGTTATATTTAAGGTGGAAAATTCTTGTAATTTTAAATTTATGAAATAATTTTTTTATTTGAAGAAAAATATCTTATGTAAGCTCTCATATGTACTTGAGATTTTTAGAAATTTGATTGGAGATTAATTATTTGCAATTGAAATATTATGAGTTAGCATATGCAATTGATAATTGAATGTAATTTATATTGGATATAGCATATATTGAGTCACATAATAATGTCATTTTATTAAAAAAATTTCATTAAATTTAAGTGATGGGAAATCATATATCTTAGGGCAACTTAAATGTGCCTTATTATTAAATATGTTCCATTAAATAAATGTGTTAGGAAATCTAAACTATTATGACACTTAATATTTTTTATATTTATTCAAAAGTTCCATCATATGAAGGTGTTAGGAAAGGTTGTCTATTAGGACATTGTATATGTGTCATTAAAGAGACTATGCCATCAAAAATTATTTGTCAAGAAAGTTATGTTTTTAGGGCACACAAAGATGCCCTGAACCCTATGCCGACGCCACCTATGTGACACCATTATTTGATGCCCCAATATATCATGTGCCCTTATAGATACATGTTAAGACACTTTTAGATGCCCTAATAGCCATTATTTTTGTAGTGTCGCCAAAATTTAAAATTCATCTAAAAGTGCTTGAGTTATATTTGTGGGTTAAACCATTGATTAAAAAGCAGAATGATTAACCTCTTTATTAAGTCCATGCCTAGTCCTAACACCCTCATTAGATTCACCTAAAATTAATTCCTTAGCCTGATTCTTAGAAAATCTCTATTTTCTAAGGCTAAGGGTTTTCTTTTTCATCATTTTCTTCCAAATTCATCTTTTCAATTCTTTAGAAGTTATTTTCAATATGATCCTCTAGAGGGAGGGAGGGAGAGAGAGAGAGAGAGAGAGAGAGAGAGAGAGAGAGAGAGAGAGAGAGAGAGAGAGAGAGAGAGAGAGAGAGACCCATTTGTAAAGGTTAGTCACACCAATTTTTAGACCCATTTGAAACAAAGTGACACCTACGAAAAATAACTAAAATTTATATTTAGTGAACTTGGAAATATTTTAGAAACTCATACATATGTATAATACGAATGAAATATTAAACATAGTGAATGAAATTGCATACCCTAGGAATTAAATTTTCCCTCATTTGATTTTAATTGATCTTCAAATAATAATTAATAAAAATCAACCCTTAATTAAGGGTTAAAACTTCAATAAACCACAATAAATAAAATAAAATTTGAAAAAAAATAATAAAATAACTTTTAATGAACTATAAATTAAAACTACAATCATTATTGAAAACTAAAAACTTGATCTAAACTTGATTACATTTTAATTGATAATTAATTAATTCTTAATTATATATTAATTAAAAAATCATAAAAAATAAAATATTAATCAAATTATTTTGAAACTTTTAGAGATTGATATATATGTTAATCCTAAACTATGATATAAATTCCATAAATTTTGGAGTTAATTTAAAATCAAAATCAAATTATCCAACTGAGATTAATAATTAATTCACCTATATAATTCATTAAAAGACTTAATTCTAAATATAATATAATAATCACTATAAACATAATTTATATATATTTTATAAATTCAAATAAATTAAATGAAATTAAGAGGTTAATAATTTAAATTTAAATAAAATTCTTATGTAAAAAATTATTATAATTCATTTATTAAAATTCATAATAATGTAATAATTAATTAAAAACCAAAATAATTTAGTAAAAAATTTAAAAAAAAAATAAAATTTAAGAAAATAATAAATTAATAATTTTTTTATTCAAATTTATTTTAAAAAATTAAATGTGTAATCTAAATAGTTAAGCTTTCATGCTTAATGCTTGATTCCATTTATAGGGCATTTAGCATTTAATTTAAAGCCTTTAATAAAGATTAAATTAGGCACATGATCTCCTTATTTGATGCATGATTCCTTTTAGGAAGTCATTCACATACTTGATTAGGATATTTAATAAATCTTAATAATAAATTAAGTGTTTATTTAAACTATGCTAGCCCCTACTTGTGAAATGCATGATTGTATAAAACCCTTAATCAAACTTAAATAAACAATTGACCCTATACATCATGCTTGATTCCATTTAAAGAGTATGTGTATTGATTTAAAGGTCCCTCTTCAATCTCTTAATAAATAATAAATAAATTTCTCAAAGGCTTCATGTGATTATCTATCCTATATGGGGATGACTCCATTACATTTATAAGCCTTAGGATCTTTAGATCACTAGCCTTCACACTTTGGGGTTGTTAATCTACAAATTCTTTATAATTAAATAAATAATTCCAACCATTAAAATTGAAATAATAAAATTTAATTACATTTAAGGTAAACTTTAACTAAAGTTCCATTTTGACCTTTAATGAACAAACTCCTAAATTTTACGATCTAAACATTAAACTCCTGTAGGATATATCAAAATCACACAACCTCTTTCACTTACTTGGATGGTTTGTTTAAATAACCATTTTAGCTATGGCTTGGTTGATGGGTGAGGATTGCTTGTCGGGTGCTTTGCTTGGAGGGCACCTTCTGTATATTTATTTATTTCTTGCAATCTGGATGTCATACATTTTAATTTCTGTCAGTACACTTAGGAACTTTTAAAAGTATTAGGATAATATACATCTGCTCATGCACTTTATATGGTTCTTATATATATCTTTATATTCCTACAAAAGCCAAAATAGAATGTACCTAACAGTGATTGTGTATATGTACAAATTTCTATAAATGTAGTTTATATGTAGATCAAGATATACAATATCCTAAGTTGTAAAAGAACCATATATACTTGCCTATACATACAAATTGAGCTCCGAAAGATAATATCCTCTCCCATGGAGGATACACTCTTTTGGAATTTCATAAAAGACATGGAACTCAAAGACCTTAAGTAGATGTATTTAGATTTATATATATGGTAAGCTTAGAAATGCAAGTTTGTTGTGGTGGAGTTTGTTCAGTTTACTTTCCTGTAGAGTTTGAGTATGTTGTATACAATTAAATCAATAAATTAAGAAAATTTATTTGATTTATGCAGTCTTCTATTTCATTTACATCATTCCATACATCGCATTCATATGTGTGGTAGCTTACATTAGGCGGTAACAAGTTTTCTTAGATTTTCTTCTATGATATATAATTGGGTACAATAGATTCCAACCCCTTTACCTATACATATATACATACCTTCTTGTTTTACTTCTACTATGTATGCTAGAGCCTAAGATTTTTTTGCCTGCCATTGGTAATGTAGTAGGGTCCCCATTGAGTATGGGGGATACTATAATTTTCCTATTAGTTTAGGGTTGTTATGCTACCAAAAATTCTTAGAAGGTGGTTAGAAAATTTAGCTATATAATCTTAATATGATAAAATTTAGAGGTTTAGTGAGTCTTCTCATTAGCATCACTTAAACGTAATGTTAATTTACTTATCTCAATTCATTGATTTAGATTCTAATTTATTCCTTCAATCTCTTCGGATAGAGCGAACCTTATCATACATTATATCTAGAATGATTGGGTGTGCATTAGGTTATTAGATGATAGCCATTCTAAGTAAGCATAAACCAAGACGTATTTGTATTTCTCATTTTCTTTATAAATAATAAAATATTTAACAAATTTGAATGTATTTTTTTATTTTAAAAATTAATAATATTTTTGAATGATTTATCTTTTCATATATATATATATATATGCAAGATTCTTGTCTTAGAATCAAAATAGGTCTAATTTCCATTTAAATCAAAAGTTTTCTCTTCGAAGATGTAATTGGCTATAGGGACTTCCCTCTATAAGAAGAAAAGATTCAAGTATAAAATAAACCCTATTTTAATTTAGTAAGAGTCAAAAAATCTAAAGACATCAAATAAAGCCTATCTTGGGTTAATGATTTATTTAAAATGATATGTTAATATGAATTTTATCATTCATGATAATTTTTTACATTCTCCACGCCTAGTTTTGATACAAAAATAAATCATTTCTTTCCTCAAATCGATTATACAAGGTTAATATTTCCATCAGGATAATTAGCACTAATTATACAAATTTGTATAAATAAATACTAAATTTCAAATAAGTGGTCATATCTATACTGCTATTATAAAAGCCGCTTGAAATTCCTTTCACATCAAATCTTATTCATCAGTTTTATTTCTTCTAAAATTATCATGTCCCGACATTGTATTATAAATAATTAATAAATAAAAAATATATATAATAATTATGAAAATTAATGCCCTTTACTTACACCTTATAAAGTAATTATTGAAATTAATACAGCTTAAATTTTCTTCCTCAACTAAATAAATTTTTATTCTTCTCAAAGTCTCTCTTCAGATTCCCTCCCTCGAATTTATCAATACCTAATATCGCATGTTTCTTATAGGATTCGGGATTTTATTTGTCTTCCTTCCTTCTTGACTCTTCAGTTTGCCCTTGCTTCCTTCGCTTACCCATTTTCTTCGATAGGTTTCTCTCTCCTAATTTTTTGGTATCCTAAACTTCTTTAACGTTTCTTCTTACTGGCATTTAGGCCACTCACACATTTCATTTTCCAATTATTTTGATGCTTTGAATTTCTAAAATGTTACTTTAATCAGGTTCCTTTCTCAAAGTATTTTGGTTCTCAACTTCTTTAAAAGGCATTATTTTTTTATTTTTTTATATTTAAAAAATAAGTTGGAATAATCACTATGGGCGGAATTTAAACGAATTTAACAAAATATCTAAGCAATGATTTCACAATTTTTACCAAATAGTTATAATGGAATTAAAATGCAAAAGTTAAATGCAAAAAATAGAAATCAGAACAAACACACCAGTTATTTATAGTGGTTCAGTTAAATAATGACCTACGTCCACTCCCCGGAGTCCTATGTTAACCACAATATTTGAGCTGGATTTCACCGAGTTAAACTTTAGTTCCTAGGTTTTTGCAACCTACTATAGACGTTGTTTTTAGGATTTCCCTTAGGTGGATACTTATTGACATAACATTGACTCAATGTCCTAAATCGACTTAAATCATCGCTACACTGAATAAAATTGACTCGGCGTGAATTTAATATAAAAATGAAAACCTCGATTAAATCCGAACTAAGTCTTCTCAAACCCTTAAAAATTAAATCAATGTTTATTGAGTTGAATTGATCAAATCAAATTATTATATATTTAAGTTTAAATAAAATTTGTTAACTTAATTCATTATTTTTATTAAAATCAACCCTCTAAGATCTCTTGAAATATAACATTTAATAGCATCTGTCAATTAAAAAGGATATGATGTTAAATTCGAGTGGGGGTGGTTTAGGCATATAATCACATGATCAAATAAGGGTTCGGCTAGGACGGTTCACACACGACTTCTTCCCCACTGGTCATTCTTTTCTTTTTTTAAAGTGCAATCCGCATTGAAGGAGACAAAGAAACTAATTACACTTGATAAAAGGGTAACATTCCTCCTTTATTAAATCAAGCAAAGAGGATGGAATGTTACCAAAAGAGAAACTATCAAAAGTAAAACTACCATCTAAAGCCATAGTAGCACAAAAATCAACTACTTTATTACATTCTCTATTAATATGGTGAAAAATGACTTTATTGAAATCATTGGGGAAGAATAGTTCCTTGACCGGCCATCTCTCCAAATGCCAATTAGCCTTCTTGAAAGAATCTTTAATGAAAGTAATAACATTCATATTATCACTCTCTATGATAAGTCCTTTGCTTTCAAGCATCCAACTTTCAATGAATTCACTTATTGCTGTAACAGCCTCCATCTCAAGTTGTGGAACATCCCATTGTACTCTCTTCTTCCCAAAGCAAGAAGAAGTCTACCTTTGCAATCTCTAAGAATCCCCAAATGCCAGCAAGATTAGAACTCAACATTGAAGCATCTGCATTAATCTTGATCCAACATAACGGTGGAGGGCACCATGTTTTGTGGGACTCCCAAGGGAGATTAGCAGCCCAGCTATCTAGATATGGACTAGATTTCAACAAGGCTAAAGAAAGAGCATTTGCTGCCACCAAGGAACTAGACATAGCAGCCTTACCATGCTTCACTTCATTGCGGTTCTTCTATGATGGATAAACTGTAGCATAATATATTTTAACCATGCTAGAATTCTGAACCGAAATTCTTCTCAGCTCCTTTAAATAGCAAACAAGTGATTGAAAAATAGGAATATAAAATTTCCCAATCTCTAATTTTTGAAATAACATCAATATGAAATTTGCAATGAACCATAATGTGTTCATAGTTCTCAACCTCTTTGTTACGGATCTATGGTTTATGATTTTGATGATAGCAAACATTCCTTATTTCTCTATGATTACCTTATGTGCTAACGTTTCAGGTCCACACGATCAGACTGCAATCTGGAACCAGCTCAAGATTGGGTAGACTATGTCTGTGTCAGTTTGTAATCTTTTTCCTTTCTTGAGTCTGTTGTATTTGGTGTGGCTATAACTTGGTAGAAATTCTCTTGCTCCCTATATGATTTCTGTTTTTGGTAACATAGGCCAGGACGATCGTAATATCGGCCTGGACGATCTACCCAAAATCAGAAACCCTAGTTAGGGCATCCTCATTAAGGCAGCCGTCAATAGATCGGCCTGGACGATACTTGTATCGGCCAAGACGATAATCTCAATTCAGAAAGAATCAACCACCATAATCAGTTTAGGAAGTCTTTGTTTTAGGAAATAGGACAGGATGATATTATTATCGTCCAGGACGATCTAACTCAATCATGCCTAAATTGATCTGGTATCTTTGGAAAGTATTAATGGTTGATTGATACGATCACATCGTCTGGGACGATCGCATGATCGGCCAGGACGATGGCCTGGATGATCTATATCGGCCAGCTCAAAAATAGGGCGATGATCAGGACGATTGAAATCAGTTTTAAACTAATCGGATAGAACGATCGTAAGATCGGCTAGGACGATGTAACCAATTTTGTTCTGATCGTCCCATATCGTCCCGGGCTAATGAGCTTAATTTGTACTGATCGGCCAGGACAATATACATATCGTCCTGGACGATAATGTCGGCAACTTGCATTAATGAGCTCATTTTGAGAGCTTCTATTTAAGCTTTGGCATGACACTTTGTAAGTGTCTTTGGCAGCCATTATAGCTTCGTTCTTGTGGGGGAAACTTGAAGAGTTAGCATGAAAGGGAGAGAGGAAAGGGTGGCGTTTGAGAGAGGGAGAAGATCCTGTGAGGGGGAGGAACTCAAGGGAGTGTGGTGGGGATCCACACGATTGCTCCAGCAAACTTGCACCTTAGTACTATCGGATTCAAGGCTTGTCTCGAGGTAAGTTTCACCAAAGAAGAAGATCTCTTTGGTGTCAAAGGACCCGGCGACTCCGCCGCACCGGGGAAGGTGGAAGTGATTTTGTAAGGGCTTCTCCGCCTAGCCGTGTGGGCTAAAGGAGAGACACTTGTTTTAGTGCAATACTTGGGGGGTGCCTCCAAGGAGTGGACGTAGGTCAAGGTTTGACCGAACCACTATAAATCTGGTGTGTTCTTTTCTTATTACCGCTTCCGCATTTATTTTTCTTCCGCACTTTGTTTATGGTGATTTTGGTTGGAGTTTTATCTTTGGTTTTAAAATTTTCCAAATCACCTCTCTCTTTTAATTAGCTTTGGGCTAGTTCTATAGGGCTTAACATCCTTAACAAACTTTCAAGTGGTATCAGAGCAAGTTTTCAAAAAATAAGTTTTTAAAAGCTTTTGAAATTTCGATCCATGGCTAATTTTTTCGAATCGTAATGTTGCGGAAGGATATTCAATCACTAGACCACCATTATTTGAAAATATGTCATTTGATTTTTGGAAAACTCGCATGTCTATTTTCTTGCAGTCGATTGATTTTTCATATGTGGCATATGATTTTAATTGGTTACTCATCACCATCACGTATTGTTAATGGAATTAAAACTGATATTCCTTTTAATCAATGGAATAGGGATGAACGAATAGATGCTCAATTAAATGCAAAGTCTTTAAATTGTTTTTTCTGTGCTTTAAATTCTGATGATTTTTTGTTAGTTTCCAAATGCACTACTGGTAAGGAAGTTTGGGATAAATTGCACACCATATACGAAGGCTCTAATGAAATCAAGCAATCAAAGTTGAATATTTTAATGCAAGATTTTGAAATATTTTCTATGAAACCTTTTGAAATGATTTTAGACATATATACAAGGTTTATTCAAATTACTACATCAATGCATGCCTTAGGAAAAGATTTTTCAAATTTTGAAAAAGTTAACAAAATTCTTCGTTGTTTACTTGAAAAATTCGATGCTAAAGTTGTTGCTATTTGTGAATCAAAAGATTTGAATGATTATTCTATTGATAATTTGATTGGCTCATTCATTGCCTACGAGCAATGTTTGGGTCAAAGACTTTTGGATGCAGGTGAAACGATCGTTCTAAAAGCTGAAGATACGGAAATAGAAAGCTTAGTTGGTGACGATAGCAATGTCTTGTCAAGCAAATTACAAAGCTCACCAAAGCATAAGCAAAAGTGGAAAAAAGGTAAAAATGGTAAGGATGTTAATATTTCCTCTGACATTATTTGTTTTCGATGTAGGAAACCTGGACATATGAAAAATGGGTGCCCTAATTTAAGAATTCTTCCTACGAAAGAAAAGGGAAAGGAGAAACAAACTTTGAACTAGGGAAATAATGAAAGGCAAAAAATCTCATGGGAAGATCTGGTCTCTGAAGCATCAGACCAGGAGAGAGATAATGGTTAAGAGCCTTTCGTGTTTTTTGTTGTGTTTTTGTGTTTTTCTTTTTTTGTGTTTTTTTAGTTTTGTTTATTTTTTTTGAAATTTTTTTCGTTGAAGTTTTTCTCTAATCAACACACACATTCATTTTTCTAAAAATGAAAAATCTACTTCATGGTTTTTTCTTGAAATCGTTGGTTAGTTGTGTTTGACTTCTCTAAATCAGTCAAAGGAAGGAAACTCTTTTTTCTTTTCAATCTCTATTTCCTAAAAGAGGTTATTCTACTTTTGATTTAAAATCTCTTTCATCTTTTAAATTGGTTTTTGAAACAATTCCTTTTTATCTCCCTACGTTTTATTTATCGCATAGAAATCTTTTGCAAGTCGTTGACTCTAACTCAAAATTTTCTTAATCAAGAAATTCGCTTTGTCACTAAGATGGGTTTTCCTTTATTTTTTAAGATTAAGAAAGGTAGCATATTAAAAAAAAATTGGCCAATGATGCCAAAAATGAAAGATGCGCAAAGCGCCAAATTGAAAAATATAGAATACACAAAGTGTATCAAAAGATGCGCAGTGGGCCAACCAATTGTCAAGAGGCATAAAATGAGCCCACAAAATTTAATGCTTACCATTCTTGTACTTCTTAAAACTTAAGAAAACCCTTGATCTTTTTGATACTTAAGTTTGAAAATCTTGATTCTTGATTCAACAATTCTTGTATTGATCTTCTATTAGATATATTTTATGGAAGGAGTTTTTGAAAAATGATTGTTTCTTTCTCTAATTTGTCTTATGATTTAGATATTAAATTAAAAAGTTTTTAAGCCTTTTTAAAGAACTTAAGTTTGGATTATCGAATCTTGAGTTTCTAACCTTTACTGGGATATGCGTTGTCAATCCAATTCTACTAAGATTTTGATTAAAACTAAGAGGTAACTTTCTCATTTTATGATTTTTTTTCTAGATTTGAAAGTTTCTTTTTATTTTATGTGCCTTCTCTCTTTTTGATAATGTCAAAGGGGGAGAACGTACTTGTATCCCTTATTTTCTTTTCAAAAAATTTAAACCTACAAAAATATTTTTATCTCTCCTATTTTTAAAAGGGTTTATTCTAGTGAGGGGGAGATTAAGAGAAATTGCTTTTTTGAAAATTCAAATTGAAATATTTTGCCATCATCAAAAAGGGGGATATTGTTATGGATCTATGGTTTATGATTTTGATGATAGCAAACATTCCTTATTTCTCTATGATTACTTTATGTGCTAACATTTCAGGTCCACACAATCAGACTGCAATCTAGAACCACCTCAAGATTGGGTAGACTAGGTCTGTGTCAGTTTGTAATCTTTTTCCTTTCTTGAGTCTGTTGTATTTGGTGTGGCTATAACTTGGTAGAAATTCTCTTGCTCCCTATATGATTTCTATTTTTGGTAACATCGGCCAGGACGATCGTAATATCGGCCTGGACGATCTGTCCAAAATCAGAAACCCTAGTTAGGGCATCCTCATTAAGGCAGTCATCAACAGATCGACCATGACGATAATCTCAATTCAGAAAGAATCAACCACCATAATCAGTTTAGGAAGTCTTTGTTTTAGGAAATCGGCCAGGACGATATTATTATCGTTCAGGACGATCTAACTCAATCATGCCTAAATTGATCTGGTATCTTTAGAAAGCATTAATGGTTGATTGATACGATCACATCGTCCGGGATGATCGCATGATCGGCCAGGACGATGGCCTGGACGATCTATATCGGCCAGCTCAAAAACAGAGCGATGATCAGGACGATTGAAATCGGTTTTAAACTAATCGACCAGGACATCGTAAGATCGGCCAGGACATTGTAACCAATTTTCTTCTGATCGTCCCATATCGTCCCGGTCTATTGAGCTTAATTTGTACTGATCGGCCAGGATGATATACATATCATCCTGGACGATAATGTCGGTAACTTGCATTAATGAGCTCGTTTTGAGAGCTTCTATTTAAGCTTTGGCATGACACTTTATAAGTGTCTTTGGCAGCCATTGTAGCTTCGTTCTTGTGGGGGAAACTTGAAGAGAGAGCTTGAAAGGGAGAGAGGAAAGGGTGGAGTTTGAGAGAGGGAGAAGATCCTGTGAGGGGGAGGAACTCAAGGGAGTGTGGTGGGAGATCCACACGGTTGCTCCGGTGAACTTGCACCTTAGTACCATCGGATTCAAGGCTTGTCTCGAGGTAAGTTCACCAAAGAAGAAGATCTCTTTGGTGTCAAAGGATCCGGCTACTCCGCCGCACCGGGGAAGGTGGAAGTGATTTTGTAAAGGCTTCTCCGCCTAGCTGTGGGGGCTAAAGGAGAGACACTTGTTTTAGTGTAATACTTGGGGGGTGCCTCCAAGGAGTGGACGTAGGTCAAGGTTTGACCGAACCACTATAAATCCGGTGTGTTCTTTTCTTATTACTGCTTCCGTATTTATTTTTCTTCCGCACTTTGTTTGTGGTGATTTTGTTTGGAGTTTTATCTTTGGTTTTAAAGTTTTCCAAATCACCTCTCTCTTTTAATTAGTTTTGGACCAGTTCTATAGGGCTTAACATCCTTAACGAACTTTCAAGTGGTATCAGAGCAAGTTTTCAAAAAATAAGTTTTTAAAAGCTTTTGAAATTTCGATCCATGACTAATTTTTCGAATCGTAATGTTGCGGAAGGATATTCAATCACTAGACCACCATTATTTGAAAATATGTCATTTGATTTTTGGAAAACTGGCATGTCTATTTTCTTGCAATCGATTGATTTTCGTATGTGGCATATGATTTTAATTGGTTACTCATCACCATCACGTATTGTTAATGGAATTAAAACTAATTTTCCTTTTAATCAATGGAATAGGGATGAACGAATAGATGCTCAATTAAATGCAAAGTCTTTAAATTATTTTTTATGTGCTTTAAATTCTGATGATTTTTTGTTAGTTTCCAAATGCACTACTGGTAAGGAAGTTTGGGATAAATTGCACACCATATACGAAGGCTCTAATGAAATCAAGCAATCAAAGTTGAATATTTTAATGCATGATTTTGAAATGTTTTCTATGAAACCTTTTGAAATGATTTTAGACATATATACAAGGTTTATTCAAATTACTACATCATTGCATGCCTTAGGAAAAGATTTTTCAAATTTTGAAAAAGTTAACAAAATTCTTCGTTGTTTACTTGAAAAATTCGATGCTAAAGTTGTTGGTATTTGTGAATCAAAAGATTTGAATGATTATTCTATTGATAATTTGATTGGCTCACTCATTGCCTACGAGCAATGTTTGGGTCAAAGACTTTTGGATGCAGGTGAAACGATCGTTCTAAAAGCTGAAGATACGGAAATAGAAAGCTTAGTTGGTGACGATAGCAATGTCTTGTCAAGCAAATTACAAAGCTCACCAAAGCATAAGCAAAAGTGGAAAAAAGGTAAAAATGGTAAGGATGTTAATATTTCCTTCTAACATTATTTATTTTCGATGTAGGAAACCTGGACATATGAAAAATGAGTGCCCTAATTTAAGAATTCTTCCTACGAAAGAAAAGGGCAAGGCGAAACAAACTTTGAACTGGGGAAATAATGAAAGGCAAAAAATCTCATGGGAAGATCTGGTCTTTGAAGCATCAGAACAGGAGAGAGATAATGGTTAAGAGCCTTTCGTGTTGTTTGTTGTGTTTTTGTGTTTTTCTTTTTTTGTGTTTTTTTAGTTTTGTTTATTTTTTTTTGAAATTTTTTTAGTTGAAGTTTTTCTCTGATCAACACACACATTCATTTTTCTAAAAATGAAAAATCTACTTCATGGTTTTTTCTTGAAATCGTTGGTTAGTTGTGTTTGACTTCTCTAAATCAGTCAAAGGAAGGAAACTCTTTTTTTCTTTTCAATCTCAATTTCCTAAAAGAGGTTATTCTACTTTTGATTTAAAATCTCTTTCATCTTTTAAATTTGGTTTTTGAAACAATTCTTTTTTATCTCCCTTCGTTTTATTTATCGCATAGAAATCTTTTGCAAGTCGTTGACTCTAACTCAAAATTTTTTTAATCAAGAAATTCGCTTTGTCACTAAGATGGGTTTTCCTTTATTTTTTAAGATTAAGAAAGGTAGCATATTAAAAAAAAATTGGCCAATGATGCCAAAAATGAAAGATGCGCAAAGCGCCAAATTGAAAAATATAGAATACACAAAGTGTATCAAAAGATGCGCAGTGGGCCAACCAATTGTCAAGAGGCATAAAATGAGCCCACAAAATTTAATGCTTACCATTCTTGTACTTCTTAAAACTTAAGAAAACCCTTGATCTTTTCGATACTTGAGTTTGAAAATATTGATTCTTGATTCAACAATTCTTGCATTGATCTTCTACTAGATATATTTTATGGAAGGAGTTTTTGAAAAATGATTGTTTCTTTCTCTAATTTGTCTTATGATTTAGATATTAAATTAAAATGTTTTTTAAGCCTTTTTAAAGAACTTTAGTTTGGATTATCGAATCTTGAGTTTCTAACCTTTACTGGGATATGCGTTGTCAATCCAATTCTACTAAGATTTTGATTAAAAGTAAGAGGTAACTTTCTCATTTTAAGATTTTTTTTCTAGATTTGAAAGTTTCTTTTTGTTTTCTGTGCCTTCTCTCTTTTTGATAATGTCAAAGGGGGAGAACGTACTTGTATCCCTTATTTTCTTTTCAAAAAAATTTAAACCTACAAAAATATTTTTTATCTCTTCTATTTTTACAAGGGTTTATTCTAGTGAGGGGGAGATTAGGAGAAATTGCTTTTTTTGAAAATTCAAATTGAAATGTTTTGCCATCATCAAAAAGGGGGAGATTGTTACGGATCTATGGTTTATGATTTTGATGATAGCAAACATTCCTTATTTTTCTATGATTACCTTATGTGCTAACGTTTCAGGTCCACACGATCAGACTGCAATCTAGAACCAGCTCAAGATTGGGTAGACTAGGTCTGTGTCAGTTTGTAATCTTTTTCCTTTCTTGATTCTGTTGTATTTGGTGTGCCTATAACTTGGTAAAAATTCTCTTGCTCCCTATATGATTTCTATTTTTGGTAACATAGGCCAGGACGATCGTAATATCGGCCTGGACGATCTTCCTTAGGGCATCCTCATTAAGGCAGCCGTCAACAGATCGGCCTGGACGATACTTGTATCGGCCAAGAAGATAATCTCAATTCAGAAAGAATCAACCACCATAATCAGTTTAGGAAGTCTTTATTTTAGGAAATCGGCCAGGATGATATTATAATCGTCCAGGACGATCTAACTCAATCATGCCTAAATTGATCTGGTATCTTTGGAAAGCATTAATGGTTGATTGATACGATCACATCATCCGGGACGATCGCATGATCGGCCAGGATGATGGCCTGGACGATCTATATCGGACAGCTCAAAAACAGGGCGATGATCAGGACGATTGAAATCAGTTTTAAACTAATCGGCTAGGATGATCGTAAGATCGGACAGGACGTTGTAACCAATTTTCTTCTGATCGTCCCATATCGTGCCGGACTAATGAGCTTAATTTGAACTGATCAGCCAGGACGATATACATATCGTCCTGGACGATAATGTCGGCAACTTGCATTAATGAGCTCATTTTGAGAGCTTCTATTTAAGCTTTGGCATGACACTTTGTAAGTGTCTTTGGCATCCATTATAGCTTCGTTCTTGTGGGGGAAACTTGAAGAGAGAGCTTGAAAGGGAGAGAGGAAAGGGTGGAGTTTGAGAGAGGGAGAAGATCCTGTGAGGGGGAGGAACTCAAGGGAGTGTGGTAGGGGATCCACACGGTTGCTCCGGCAAACTTGCACCTTAGTACCATCGGATTCAAGGCTTGTCTCAAGGTAAGTTCACCAAAGAAGAAGATCTCTTTGGTGTCAAAGGACCCGGCGACACTGCCTCACCGGGGAAGGTGGAAGTGATTTTGTAAAGGCTTCTCCGCCTAGCTGTGGGGGCTAAAGGAGAGACACTTGTTTTAGTGCAATACTTGGGGGGTGCCTCCAAGGAGTGGACGTAGGTCAAGGTTTGACCGAACCACTATAAATCCGGTGTGTTCTTTTCTTATTACCGCTTCCGCATTTATTTTTCTTTCGCACTTTGTTTGTGGTGATTTTGGTTGGAGTTTTATCTTTGGTTTTAAAGTTTTCCAAATCACCTCTCTCTTTTAATTAGCTTTGGGCCAGTTCTATAGAACTTAACATCCTTAACGAACTTTCACTCTTGACATCCTCTGGCACAAGAATCATCAACAGAAAGCCTTCAAAATTTGAGAAAATGATTTGTAGGGATATCAAACTTACTAAGTCACCACCAAAAGAGTTTCACCTTAGTATTGAGCTTCAACTTCTTAAGCCAATTGCAGAAACCACCATCATCTTCTTTACATCTTCCTATCATCACATATTCATATGCCAATGCAGAAATTGATCTACCCGAGTACTTGCACAAGGTCTCCACCTGATCCTCCTTTCCAATGGAGTCAATATGAATTTGCCTGGTCAACAAAATAAGTTCTTCATTAAAGAACCTATGTACTTCACTTCATCCCAGTTTCCTTCATCTAAAATGAAATGCTAAACCGTCAAGCCCTCCAAAGCTCCACAGTCCACAAATGTAGGCCAAGCATTAATGTGCTTATCCAGCAACCAAATGTCACTTAAGACATTAATTTTATCACCTCTACCCACTTTCCATTTGACAATGTGTTTATGATTTTTAGCTCCATCCATCATAATTTTCCAAGCACTAGAAGAACTCTTTTAACAAGTCCCATTTAAGATATCATCTCCATACTTAGCAATTAAAGTTCTGTGAAATAACGAATTAGGATTCTGGATAAATTTCTATGCCATCCTTCCCCTTAGAGAACCGCCTCTAAGTACAGCTGAATGCACTCCCAATCCACTATCACATCTTGATTTATTTACCTCATCCCATGCAACATAATACAAACCTTTCTTCCCATTTGGTTTGTGCGAAATAAATCTCTTACACATTTTCTCCAACTCATACAACACTCTTTTAGCAACTAGAGAGTGTGAAAGTAAAAAGTTTGGCATAGATAGTAATGAATTCTTTATGAGAGTAATTCTACCTCCCAATGATAAAGTCTTACTCACCCAAAAATTCAATCTATCCATCACATGGCTCAATAAGTCTTGAAAATCTGCCAAACCCAATCTTCTTAAAGTAATCTTAAAACCCAAATAATACATTTCATTCACAATTTTAAAACCAAGTATTCTAGCAACCTTCTTCTTATGAGCCCTCATAACAGCCAAACCAAATATAATTTGGGACTTTTTGATGTTAACTCTTTGACCCGTCCATCTACAGAACTCCTCCAGAATATTCTTCATTAATCTTGCCAAAGAGTGGTTGCTTGTGAAAATACAAGCACATCATCAGCATATAGAAGGTGTGTAATCCTCAGTCCTCTACGAGAAATCTGAATACCCAACTCTTGTCCCATTTGTTCAAACGAATTGGAAATAAATTGGGAACACATAATGAACAAATAAGGTGAAAGTGGACACCCCTGCTAGAATCCACTATGAGCGTTGATCCATCTTGAATTCTTCCCATTTAGAATAATTGAAAACCTTGCATTCACCACACATTCCATGAGGAGATCAGAAAAAATAGTGGGGAAACCATACCATTTAAGAATTTGATGAAGAGTCGGCCATCCAATGATATCGTATGCCTACTCCATGTCTAGCTTAACAACCATCATACCTTTTTTATTCTTAGATACTTTAAACTTGTTAAAAATCTCCTGAGCCAATAAACAATGTTCTACATTGATCTTCCTGGAATAAATGTCATTTGATCCTCCGATATCATCTTTATCTTACATTTTTTTAATCTTTTGAGCAACATAGTAGCAACAATCTTATAAGTAGTTTGACAAAGGATTATAGGCCTATAGTTTGATGGAAAAATTGGGTTCTTCACTTTGGGGATTAAGACAATTAACATATCTTTCCATTCCTTGTGCATAACTCCAGAATTAATGAAACTTTTGATAGCATTCCAAGTAGTTTCCCTCACTATGTTCCAATAATATTTGTAAAAAGAAGATGTCACCCCATTCATACCAAGTGATTTATTATTACCTTGCTAGAAGACCAAATCCTTAAACTCCTCCAAGGAAAATTCAGCAGCCAAAGCTTCCACATCTGAAGAAACCAACCTTTGTTTATCAAAAATAAAAGGCCAATCCGATAATTTACATTCTCTGTATTTCCACTTCTCCTCAAAGAAATGTAGAAACACCTTATCAATATGATCTTCCTCCTCCAGCAATTGGTTATTAACATATTTTATTTTTCTCACCCACTTTACATTTCTCCTAGCTGAAGCAAATTTATGAAAAAATTTAGAATTGGTATCCCCTTCCTCATGCCATCTTGCCTTAGCCCTTTGATTCCACCAAGTGGAAAGCCTTCTTAAAGTGACATTAAGTTCATGCACCTTGCTTCTAAGAAAAAAGAAGATCTTCCAAAGAGAAATCTCCTTCTGTGGCTTCCTTAGTCTATAATTCCAAAATTTCCCTCTTCAAATCATCCTTTAACTTACATAAGTCTTGGCACTTGTTTTTGTTCCAGAAGAATAAAGCTCTTAACGTTCTTCAAAACTTTCTATGAAGCACCTCCACCTCATCACCAAAATTAGATTTCTTCCAAGAATTATACACAATATTCCAAGCAGCCGTGTATGATCTCCAAGTGTCTTCAAATATAATGATCTTTATCTTATTAAATTGTTTAACTTCCAATTTAAATACAATTGGACTATGGTCTGATGCCACCCTTGTTAGATTCTTTACTTTTGCCAAAGGGACCATATGTAAAGCTACAAAATTTAGCAAGTCTCTCCCGTATCCTTGAAGCTCCTTCTTTATTGTTACACCAAGTAAAACTTGGTCACACAAACCCTACATCATTGAAATCAGAGTTAGTCATAAAATCCCTAATTTCTCTAGGTCCTCTAGAAAAGAGGAATCTCTTTCCACCTTTCTTCTCCTCCTTATTCATAATTCAATTAAAGTCCCCCCACCCCACCCCACCCCCCCCAACAATGGATGGAACAGTACCCAACATACACTTCTCTAGCATGCACCAGAGACTCCTTCACTCATTACAACATCTACTCCCATACACAGTGGCCACCTTTCAAGATCCCATAGAAGGGGTAGAAAGAACCCCAACCACCAATTGAGAAGAACTCTCCATCACCATAAAAGACACCACCTTTCTATTCCAGACAACCAAAATCCCAGAAGAAGTACCCACAGCAGGATGGTGGAAAAGGTCCCAATCACTCCCAATAAGGCAATCAACATCCCTCCTATCAACACTAGTTAACTTAGTCTCCATCAACCCAATAAAAAAAACATCATGATCCTTAATAATCTCTCGAAGATACAGAGAAGCCTCCTTCTTCCTAGCCCCCCTACAGTTCCAGAAGACAATGGAAGTCATTAAACAATCAAAGGGGAAACATCCCCGCCTAATACATTCCCCTTCCCATCCCTCCTTTTCTTTCTATGTTCAGGTTCTAAAGGACCCAAACACTTCAATTCCTTGGCCAATTTAAGTTTGAACAAACTGATGTTATGAGTAATAGCAACCTCCATTTTATCAGAAATATCATCTGCAGCAGCAATGACCTGCGGCTTCTCCACTTTGAGATGACTAACAAGTTCCCCTTCTTCAATATCTTTAGTCCAAACATCAAATTTATTTGCCACAGCAATATCCGTCTCCTTCTTCCTATCAACTTCCCCTTTACCAAAACTTCTATCTTCAGCCAAGGGATGTTGATCAATTAACACCACCACTTTATCCACTTTAGCCACCTTATAATGGACTGATTTCTACGCAGCATCTTCATGGACTTCAACCATCTTACCTTTCACATCATTCACATTTCTTCCAAACCTCCCTCCACCAGTAAACCTTCCATTTTTGAACCTTCTATTTTTAAACTAAACATGAATCCACAGTCCATATTCAATATTATGCAAAGAATTTTTGCCTTCAGGCGGTACCACCAGATCACTTCCTACTTCCAAATTTTGTTTCTTCCTTATCTGGTCGTTATGAGTAGGCACCACATTACTAGAGCAATCCTTTCTATCATGCCCCACTTTGCCACAAAGATAATAGAGCAAATCAATTTTCTCGTACTCTACATTTTGGAATAATCTTCCTCTTATTCCATATACCCAAATGCCATTCAGAAGCTTGTTTCCATATTTATTCTAGTACACACCCGAGCAAATTCTCATTTTCCCCATTTAAAGCAGTTCCCATCCACTTATATAGGTAGTCCTATACGCGATGCAATTATCGCAATGTTCTCCTCATCCCAAAGTGTAATGGCAAATAAGGAAGTTGAATCCATACTGGAGAAATAATACCTTTAAAAGAATTGGGATTGAACAAAGGGGACCATTTGTCCATGCCAACTATATGTCATCCTACATACCAAGGACCACCATTCAATACTTCTTCCATTGCTTCAGCAGTCTTGAAAGAATATAGTATCCAGTTCATACCGAGTGTAACCATGTGAAAGCTGCCATATTTGTTCTACTGGCTCCTCAACTCTAGGCTGCAAAAAGGAAATGGTATATTGTTTCCCAACACTTTAATTACCAGTGAATGCTTCAGAACTTTTGAATTCATATGTTCCCTATCAACATTTAGTTTCATTGCAATCCCATCATCTGACTTCTCTGCTTGGTCATTGTTGAATGAAATCTTGAAATGCTGAGGTTTCTTGTAGGCTTCAATAAAATTCTCATTCACACCATTTCTATCGCTATCTCCATCATCATATTAACTAACTTTACATTAATCTCAAGAATCAAAGCAAAATTAATGCCTTCAACTTCTTCTTGATTTCCCATAGATTCAATTTCGGTTACTATATTACGGCCACCGATATCTTCAAGATTTCCCGTAAAATTATTTACCTTAAAAACCAAACCAGTAGATGAAGATGTCTCAGGATTATTGCTACCTGAATTAACATTAAATTCTAAGTTATCTTTGGCAATTCCCGCAGCACGATCAATCGCCACCTTCTTCCCTTTTCCTTCAATCAACACTTCTTGGCGAACCGGAGGTCTTGCACCTTTTCTAATCTTTTTTTTTTTTTTTTGAAAGAAATGCATTAAAATTGCATTAAAGAGGAAACAAGTAATTACAATTAGCAAGAGGATCACATTCTTCCTTGATTAAGCTAGACAACAAGGGAGGAATGTGATCAAAAGTAAAACTATCAAAAAAGAAATTCTTCTCCAATGCTAAAGTAGCACAACAATTAGCTACCTTATTGCATCTTCTATTAGCATGGAGAAAAACTATTTTATTAAAATCATTGAAAAAACACAACTCTTTATTAGGCCAACTATCAACATACCGATCGCCTTTCTTCAATGAATCTTGAATGAATTTGATCACATTAACACAATCACTTTCAATGATTAATCTTTTGCATTCCAGCATCCAGCTTTTAAGAAATTCCCTGACCAAGAACACAGCTTCAAGCTCCAATTGCGCAATATCCCAGTGAGATCTCGTCTTTCCAAAAGCACTTTTTAACCTGCCTTTATGATCTCTGAAGACCCCTCCAACTGCAGCCAAGTTTGATTTAAGCAAAGAAGCACCCACATTGATTTTGATCCAATCTTTCGGTGGAGGGCACCAAGTGCTATGAGACTCCCTTGGGAGATTAGCACCCCAGCAAGAAAGATGAGGACCAGAATTTGAAGTGGCAGTGAACAAAGCATTAAAAGCAACCAGTGAACTCGGTAGAGCACACTTCCCATGCTTCACATTATTTTTATTCTTCCATGAATAGTAAACTATGTTACAATAAATCTGTGCAATTCCAGATTTTTCCTGTGCAATGCTTTTTAAACCTTGTAAACAACTGTCAAGTGAATTGTAAACTGGGATAGGAATGCCCCATTCAACCATTCTTGCTATAACATTCGTCACATGCTTGCAATTCACCATTATATGTCCATAAGATTCACGTTCATTGCAACCTCTCGGACATGAATCATCAGATGAAATATTACGGTTCTTCAAGAGAAGATTAGTTGGAATGGCTGCCTTCCACAATCTCCACCAAAAAACTTCTACTTTCTTCTTAAGCTTCAATTTCTGTAACCAAGAAAAAAAATCCGTATCCTCCATATTAAAACTGTTAATGAGTAACTGCTCATACACCAAAGCTGAGACCGTCTTGCCTGAACATTTCTTCATCAATTCCAACTTGTCTTCACCTTCAAAATCAATATGAACTTGACTAATCAAGTGGACCAAATCAGGGTGAAAAAAATATGTAACTTCTTGTAGTCCCATACTCCGTTACTAAGAATAAAATGCTGAACATAGACTCCTTCCAAAGCATTGCAATCAATGAATGTAGGCCACCTGCTGAAACATCTATCTAGAATCCATGTGTCATTTAGAACATTAACCTTATCACCCTTCCCTATACTCCATCGAACTGCCATCTTCAAGCATTTACCACCATCAACTAGAATTTTCCAAGCAGTTGAATTGATTTTTCTTTGAACTCCATTCATCACATCATTGCCATATCTTGCCGCCATAACACAATGCAACAGGGACTGTGGTTTTTGGATAACGTTCCAAGCTAATTTGGAACGAAGTGAGCCGATTCTGTCCAGTGGGGAATGTACTCCCAATCCTCCATAATTTCTTGGTTTACAAATTTCTTTCCACGCCACATAATGCATACCTTTACTTTCCTCCTTTTTATGCCAAAGAAAACTTCTACAAAGTTTATCTAATTCAAATAAAACCCTCTTAGGTACCATAGAATGAGTTACTAAAAAATTAGGCATAGATAACAAGGAGCTGTTTATGAGAATCAACTTCCCACCCAAGGAGAGGGACTTCTTGCTCCAAGCATTGAGCTTGTCCGTCACATTGCACAGAATATCTTGAAAATCAGCTATTTTAACTGTATTAAGAGTTATCTTGATCCCCAAATACTTCATGTCTTTAACGACTTTAAAACCAAGAACTCTAGCAATCTTGTTTTTCATGGAATATCTAACAGCCTTTCCAAACATCAATTGAGATTTGTTAACATTCACTTTTGGCCCAGTCCACCAGCAAAAGTCTTCCACAATATTCTTCAATTTCTTTGCTAATTCCACATTAGCATAAGAGAAAATCAAAACATCATCTTCGTACTAAAGGTGGGTAACAACAGGACCCCTGGGAGAAATCTGAATACCGAGCTTTTGCCCTCTTTGCATAATTGAATTGGATAATAATTGGGCACATAAGATGAAAATGTATGGAGATAGTGGGCATCCTTGACGGAACCCACTATGAGCATCAATCCAACTAGAATTCTTACCATTGATTATAATGGAAAAACTAACATCTACCACACATTACATAAGAAGTTTAGAAAAAACAATAGGGAAGCCATACCATTCAAGAACATGCCAGAGAGAAGTCCAACTCATGGTATCATAAGCTTGCTCCATGTCAAGTTTAATAGCCATCAATCCCTTCTTATTCTTTGAGATTTTAAATTTGTGAAACACCTCTTGGGCCAAAAGACAATGATCTGCAATAGATCTATCATGAACAAATGCCACCTGTTCTTCTGAAATCAATTTAGAAATAATCTTCTTCAATCTATTAACCAACATTGTAGCCACAATCTTGTAGTTGGTTTGACAAAGGCTAATCGGCCTATAATTTGAAGGAGTCAAAGGACTTTTAATTTTAGGAATCAAAACAATCAACGTCTTCTTCCACTCCTTATGCATATGGTAGGAATTAAAAAAATTGTTTACAGCCTTCCAAAGAGTCTCACCTACTATTCTCCAATAGCTTTTGTAGAATGAGTACGTAACCCCATCTAGTCCTGGAGATTTGTTGTTGCCTTGCTGAAAAACAGAATTTTGAAGCTCCAAAACCAAAAATTCTGCACAGAGTAACGTGGTATCTTCCTTAGAAATTTTCTGAGAATCCAAAACTGCAGGCCAATCCGATGTAATGCATTCCCTGTTTTTTCATTTTTTCCAAAAAAAACTGGTAAAAACACTTTCAATTTGATCATCTTAATCGTGTACATTGTTTAGATCATCTCTGATTTGATTTATTTTGTTCCCTTTTCTTCTTGCCGTGGCATAACAATGAAACAAATTGGAATTAGTATCTCCTTCTTCATTCCATCTAACCTTAGCTCTTTGATTCCACCAAGTGGAAAGCCTCTTCAAAGTGACATTAAGTTCATGAACTTTACTTCTTAAAGCCATCAGGTCATCTCCCGACCAATTTACTCCAAGAGCTTCTTTATTTTGAAGTTCCATTATTTCTTGTTTCAACTTTTCCTTCAGCTCATTTAAATCTATGTATTTGTTCTTATTCCAAAAGAATAGAGCTTTAAGAGTGCGATTAAGCTTTCTTTGCAAGATCACAGCTTCATCACCCGAGTCTTTCTTGTTCCAAGAGTTAAAAACAATACTCTTGGCTGCAGGATAAGACCTCCAAGTATCTTCAAATCTGATATTCTTTGAATTGAACTTCACCTTTTCATCCATTTTAAGAATAATTGGACAATGGTCCGATGCCAATCTCATTAGATGTTTAGTAACTGCCACCGGAATTTTTTGAATAGCAATAGAATTAGCCAAACATCTGTCTAATCTCTCCCAGATACGAGAGTTCCCCTCCTTGTTGTTACACCAGGTGAATCTAGGTCCCACAAATCCTATATCGTGAAAATCGGCATTCATCATGAAACTTTTCATCTCCCTAGGACCCTTAGAGAATAAGAATCTCTTTCCTCCTCTCTTATCTTCTTTGTTGATAATACAATTGAAATCTCCTCCTATAATAGAAGGAATGTCATTAATCAAATGCTTTTCCAAATGTTTCCAAAGTTCAGTCCTCTCCTTGCAACATCTACTACCATACACACTAGCAATTCTCCACATTCCTAGAGAAGGAACTAAAAGATTGCCAATAACCACCTGAGAAGTGGCTTCCAAAACATTAAAAGACACCAACTTGCTATTCCACAAAATAAGAATGCCACCAGAGATACCAACAGCAGGATAATGAAAGAACTCCCACTCACTACCAATAAGATAATCAATCTCCTTTCTATTAATGCTAGATAACTTTGTCTCCATAATACCAACAAAGAAAATACCATGTTCCTTAACAACTTCTTTTAAATACAAGGAAGCCTCCCTTTTTTTAGCTCCCCTGCAATTCCAAAATAAAATGGAAGACATCTCAAAAAAGTAAAGAAGATCTCCCCCCACTGTTGGGATTCGACCTTCCAACTTTTTTCTTCTTCTTGTGATCAACTTCAACCGGTCCTAAGGATTTCAATTCCTTAGCTAACTTGACCTTTGCCAAACTAGTTTGAGAGCCTAAAGCATTACACTTATCTTCAACAGCTGTAACAATACCAATTTCATCCACTGTTATATCTTCTTCAGCAATAACCTCTTCGTTTTCATCCACTGCTTTCTCAGACAATGCAGCAAATCTGTTGTTTGTGGTTGTCTCACAATTCTCAGCAACCGCAGTAGAAACCATCATCTTAATAGGAGATTGCACTGGAGTCTTCTGAGCTAATTCCGTAAGATCTTTACTCTTATTCCTTCCCTTCTCATTCTCATTTGTAATGGTTTCAACTGAAACCACCTGATGATTGTTGGTATCTATATTCTCCTCAGTATTTCCTTTCACATTTCCTCCTCTTCCTGCCATCACATTCTTCCTGATTCTTCTATTTTTGAATTGAACTTGAATCCAAGGTCCATATTCAGTATTTGTTATTGGATTATTACCTACAGCGTCTGGCTTCACATTTTCACCCGTAGCTTTGTCCGCCAACTTCTTGGATTAATCCTGGATACCAATCTTCACATTATCTGGACATATTTTGGACTCATGCCCCACTTTACCACATTGGTAGCAAAGTAAATCAACTTTTTCATACTCCACCCTTTGGAAAAATCTTCCAGCACTGCCTTCCACCCAAACTCCATTAGGCAATTTCTTCTCCAAGTCAATGTTGACGCAAACACGAGCAAATTCCCTCTTACCCCAGCGAAACGTGTTACCATCAAGGTACAATGGTGATCCAAGACACGAAGCAATTCTAGCAATACTGTCTTCATCCCAGCAATAAAGAGGTAAGCACGGTAATCTGATCCAGATTGGAGCCGAGATCCCCTTAAAAGAATTCGGATCGAACTCAGGCGTCCACTTGTCCATCCTCACAATGCACCCATTCACATACCATGGTCCTCCGTTCAAAATTTCATCCACCACCTCGCTCGACTTGAATGAACATAGAATCCAGTTCATTCCTAATGATGTCAAGTGGAAATTACCATATTTGCTCCATTTTTTTCCTTAGTTCAACACTACTCACCGGAAATGTCACATTATTCCCCAGCACTTTGATCACAATGGAATTTTTCAGGACTCTAGAATTTTCTGCCTCCTTATCAGCATTTAATCTGACAGCAACTCCATCTTCAGATAAATCAATTTGTTCTTTGTTGAACGAGATTTTAATAGGCTAGATTTTCATCCAAGCATCAGACACTTCCCCGGTGACATTACGTTCAGAAGAATCACCATTCTTATTAATAAGATTTCCATCATTCAACTGAATCTTAGAGCGAGCCGCCAAATTCTCAATCTTCTGTCTTCCTTCAGGGTTTGTTTCATTTTCAAAAGTCCGACCACCAAGCGAGCCAAGAACGCCAGAATAACTCTTCACCCTCAAACTGATATTATTTGTAGCCGAGAAATTAGATTTACAAAGGTCTAGAATACGCAGAAAATCACATTCTTTTTGAACTTTGCAGACATCTTCTAATACTTTCTTCCCCTTACCTTCAACAAATTCTTGACGACGCACCGGCGCGAGTCCTTCTCTAATTACAACACCAAGCGATCCTTTGCCAATGACCCTTGGAGAACCAGATGGTCGTAGATCAGCCATAACCAGCAGCAATCATCCGCCGACGATCATCCGATGATCGATCGACACCAGAAATCCAGTCGCGAAAAACCCGCGAAACTCAAATTCGAAATACAGAGGTTTCTCTCTCTAGAAAAGCACCTTTTCTAATCACAAGATTATTATTTCTTCTACCAATGATATGATTGGTACCAGATGGTCGAAAGGATGCCATGATCTCAGCTAAAGATAGCCGATCATCAGCCATCTGATGATTCCACCGTCCGCGGAGAAACCACAAAAAAAATTCAAAATAAGAATTTTCTCTCTCTAAAAATTCAACCGGGAGCTTCTCTCTCTAGAAATTCAACCAAATGATAATCCCCATTGATCATTCATGAATGGCCTCTTCCCTTCCCATTGTCACACACACGATCTTTTCTTTCTTCCCTTCATGATTCATTCAGCTTGGTTCATTGTTGTGCGACCGAAACCAAAGAAAGAGAGGAGAGGGGCAGATGATTATGGAGACGGAACATTCAGTGAGAGAGACGAGTTTAGCAACCCTTCTTCTGCTCCCCCATTCTATTCCTTGTGCTCATTTCCCTCATCTCCATCTTCTTCCTCTCCATCTTCTTCTTCATCTATATCTTCCCATTTCTCTCATCAACCATTACAAAATAAGAAAAGTTTATCTCAACCTTATTTTTCATAACCTAGATTTCTAAGGAATTAATGGATTGTAGTTTTTTTTTTTTTTTGTTCTTGTGATATGATATTTGTTCTTTTTTTTTAAAGAGAAATTATTGCCATGATTTTCTTATACTCACTTTCTCTTAAGATTGAAAATGGAAAGGTTAGTTTTCCTTGCCCTCATCCTTTAGAAATTTCAATGTTTGAGGCTTTTATTCTCAGATTTCTA
This sequence comes from Dendrobium officinale, assembly GCA_019514585.1. Classification (NCBI taxonomy): domain Eukaryota; kingdom Viridiplantae; phylum Streptophyta; class Magnoliopsida; order Asparagales; family Orchidaceae; genus Dendrobium; species Dendrobium officinale. Next base: position 42,339,923 of record CM033686.1, read on the forward strand.
AAAGAAAAAAGAAAAAAAACTGAGAGGTTTCTTGATGTGTTTTTGTCATCTAAATATGGAAATAATACTTTGAAGCACATCGGTGTTGGCATTAGTTTTTTTTAATGTTTTTTGAAATGGAAAAATCTTTGATTGGTTCTATTTTCACAAAAAAAAAAGTGTTGCAGTTTAATTCTTTCAATTGAGGAGTTATTCTCCTTCTCATTCTTCTCACAAATTGTTGCACCAATTTTGGTTTTATATAACTGCATTGTAGCTACACCTCTTTCTATTTTCTTTGATATGGTTTCGATGGTGAAAAGAACAGTGGTTACATATCTTCGTTGTTTTTTTTTTTTTTTTCCTTAATCTTGTAAATAAGAGAGAGGTACTGAGGATTGTTATTATTTAGCAAAGGAATGGTGTTGATATTTTTGAAATCAAGAATCAAGACAAATTTATTTCTCCACCAAAAAAATGAAGTACATTCATTCTTTATTCATTTGCTTGAAATAATCAGAAATAAGAGAACGAGTTTTCATTTCTTTGTCATGAAATGGATCTCCTACAGAATGAACTTTTTTCTTGAAATAATCAGATTATTCTTAACTGATTCTCCTATTAAAAAAAATTGAGGAGATCTATATAGTTTTTTTTATGATAAATGGATGCACTGTTGGTTGGTGTTGGGCTTGTTTTTGTTTTTGTCCATCAGTTTCTCTTTAAGAAAAATATTTTTTGAACTATCATCGAATGTGAGATTCATTTGTATGACATTTTAATTTCAAAGTTCTTCCTAAGAGCATGAGAAGCAATTTTTGGAAGAAGGGTTACTACAAAGTATGGGTTGTTATCTCCTGGCTTTCTGAATTTTAACATTGGCAAATTTCCTATTATAATGAGTGAATGTTAATCATCTTACAGATTTACAAATTTGAAAGAATGTTTATTCTCAATTTTTTTTGTCAATGTTATCCTTTTTTTATGAAACTTCTTTGGTTGTTGTGAGAGTTATTTCTAGCTTCTGCATTTGTTGATAAAGTAGCAAAAAGATTAAGGTGGGAATATGCCCGAGTCATTAACTATTCTCTATAAGTTGATTCCTACAGAACTTCTAGCTTTATCATTTCTTTTCAATATTTTTGGGTAATTAATTAATTAAAATAATATAAAATAGGAAAAAAAAGTTATTTATTTAAATTAAAATAATTAATACACTTCTCTAATTTTTGGAAGTAATTTAATAAAATAATTTTAATAAATTTAAAAAATAATCAAATTTTAAATTAATTAATTATTAATTAGGCATTTTACTTAATAAAATTACTTAAAATAATTAAAAATATTAAAATATTTATTAATTAATATTTAAATAGTAAAAGAAATTATTTAATTTTTTAAAATAACTTAATAAAAAAAATTTTTATAAATGTTTAAAAAAAATTAATTATTATTTAAATACTTAATTAATTAATTAATTAAGGATTATTTAAAAATAATAATAGTATTAAACTTAATTTTTAAAGTTAAATAATAATAATAATAATAAAGAGTTTTTTATTTAAAAAAATAAAATATTATTATTATTAATTAAAAGTTAATTAAATATTATTGATTATAATTGAATATTTAAAGGTTTGAGTAATTAAAACTATTTAAATAATAATAGATATAAAATAAAATAGATTTTTAATTTTAATATATATATATATATATATATAAAAAATAATTATTAAATTATTTAAATAGATTAATTAAAAAAATTATTTAATTTTAATAAAATATTTTAATTATTTATAATTAGTTAATAATTAAGAAATAGAAAATATTTAAAAATTAATATACTATAAAATATAAATAATATTTTATCCTAATTATATATTTAAATTAAGAATAAATTTTTCTAACAATTTTGATATATTATATGTAAATTTTGTTTTTAAAATAATTTTAAATTAATTATTAAAGAAATGTGATTTAAAAAAAGAATAGTAATTAATTAAAAAAATCAATTTGACGGAAAAGGCAATGGCGACTGCGGCTGTCATACACGTGACAAAGCTCGATTCTGATTCAAAATTACGAACGTGGTTTGCAATCATTACAAATGATTGTATAGCCACACAATCAACTTATCCACACCAGCGAGCTCTCTCAGCTGTTGGATCCTCCGCTATTTCGAACAAAAGGCTCTAATCACGTCGAACGAAGGAGATGACCGTCGAATCGAATCCTCAGTCAAACGAATGCCACATAACGGAAAGATCTGGGCCATTGATCATAGGATCAATGGCTTAAATCATACTTAACGCATGTGTTAAGTAAATTAAACCTAGGTAGGGATTTTGGGCTCGTTCGCTCGATCGGATGAATTAAATTCGATGAAATTTTAAAAGTGTTTCCTATGAATGAAGAGCATTTGTTGGGGTATACTATTTGTGGCTTGAAGCACTATGTGAGAAGCTATTTAATCCTAATTTTCCTAGCCTAGGTTTAGGGATTTCACCTTAGTTTATGAAAAATTTTACCCATTTAAAGGCTTGTTGCACTTGTAGATTATTTATGCTCCTTTTTGTAGAAGAAATCGTCATCTTAAATGCTATAGATCAACAGGAAAATGCTTTTGAGGTTATTTGACTTTGGCTCGCCGGAGATCATCTTCTCGATGGCTTTGATCGGCGGTGTTTGACTTGGAAGAGGTGGAGGGAAGGTGTGAGAGCGCAAGCATAAGAGATCTCGGCTTGAGAGGGCTTGGAAAAAGAGATATTGTAAAAGTCTTTTCTAAGTTGCCCTAGCTCTCCTATTTATATTCCCAAGAACCCAATAGACTGTTTAGATTGAGTCTAGGGTGAATAGGAGGGAAATACGAGTGATTAGCTATAAGTTTGAATGAATCCAGCAATAAGAAAGATTTGAATGCATTAAAGGGGCTTTTATTGGGCTTAAATAGGTCAAATTGTATCAGAACTAGAAGATTCGGAGTCAGGAAATGAATTGGAAGAAGGAGAAATATCCATGTCTTTATTAGATGGAAAATTCTCAGGTATGGACTCTGAGCAGCAATCGGTTGTTTGTAAGGATTCTGAAAAGGTTGTTTCGATTTCGGATGAGGCCAAGATGGAGACTCATTCTGTTGATAAGAAAGTAAAGCTTCTGAAGGAGCTCAAATCACTGGGATCCGGAAACATTTTACCTCATAATAAGTTGGAGGGAGGTAAAATGAGAAAGGTTGGGTGTCCTTCCCCTATTTTTAAAATATGAATTCATTACTTTTTTGGAATTGTAGAGGAGACAAAAAAAATTGAGGCTACTCTCTACCTCAAGGAAATTGTTATGGATAATGGTGTTTTGTTTATTGGTTTGTTGGAAACAGAGATTTCGTCTATGGAGAATAGCCAAATTTTGAAGTTACTAGGCACTAACTGGAATGTTTTTATGGTTCCATCTGATGGACTCTCGGGAGGCTTAATGGTTCCTTGGAGGAAAGATTTGGCTTCATTCTCCATTATTGAATCCTCTTCTCAAATGATTTTGGGATTGTTGAAAGTGCCTGGCAAAGGTGATTGGAAGATTTTGTCTGTTTATGGTAGCAAAAATATGCAAGAAAGGAGGAATCTTTGGGTTGATCTGGAGAAACACTGTTTAGGTAATCTGCCCTTGGTGATTGGAGATGACTTTAATTGTGTGATGTCCCAAGCAAAGAAAAGAGGTGGGAAGAGATTTGTTGTATCCCAAGGCTCTAAGGATTTCATTAATTTTTTGATCCAGAATGATCTTCATGAAGTTAAAACTATGGGTCCCAAGTTCACATGGTGTAATAACAAAACAGGTAGTGCTCGTATATTGGAAAAAATTGGATAGATGCCTGATTAATACCTGTGCTTTGGACATTATTCACGTGGCGGTGGTGAAACATTTATCTCGGGTGGCTTCGGACCACTGTCCGTTATTACTTAATGTGTTTAAACCGGTGAAGTCAACAGAATTATCAGGTACGAAGAGGTGTGGGCTTCTTACTATGGAGCTACTGCTTTGGTGAGAAATATTTGGAGTAGAAAATGCAGGGGTGATCCGACTGCAGTTCTGAATGTAAAGTTTAAAAGAACTTTAAAAGCCTTGTATTACTAGAGCAAGGCGAGATTTAAAGATTTGAATATATTGAAAGATAAATTGAAAAGTGAAATATTAGAAATACGGCGGGAAGAATCTGATGGAGATCTTTCTCCGGATAAACTACATGTTTTGAGATTCAAAATTAATGAGCTTAATATTACCTTGGCTAGACTCAATACTTGGTGGAGACAAAGGGCCAAAGCGAAGTGGATGGAGGAAGGAGATTGTAATTCATCCTTTTTTCATGCCTTTGCAAATTCTAGAAGATGTTCTAACTGGATTAGTCATATCAAAGCTGCAGATGGGACTGTGTCGGAGGATGAAGAAGTTATCCAAAAAAATTTTTCAGATTATGTTAGACATAAATGGCAAAATAAGAGCTGCTCTTTGGATGGTTGGCCGTCACCTAGAAATACCATTAGTGAGATGGACCAAAAGTTGCTGGAGGCTGATTTTTCTAGAGAAGAATTACAGGTTGTTGTGAATGAGTCCAAGAGGAATGTATCTCCTGGTAATGACGGAATTTCTTTTGCTTTTATCAAAGATTTTTGGCAAATCATTAAAGAGGAAGTTTGGAGTGCTATCAGTCTATTTCTAGTTTCAGGAGTTATGAATCAAACATGGAAGGAAACACTTATTGTTTTGATTCTGAAGATCAATTGCCCACAAGAACCTGTCAACTACAGACCGATTAGTCTATGCATGACTGTTTACAAACTTATTGCCAAGATGCTCTTAAACAGATTGGAAAAGGTTATTCAGAATATTATTTCTGTTGATCAAGCAGCATTCATAAAGGGTCATTCTCTTTCTGATCATGTACTTTTGGCCCAAGAAGTTTTCAACAAATTAAGGTGGTCTAAAGCTAGAAGTGGTATGTTGGCAATCAAGCTTGATATGGAGCAAGCTTATGATAGTATGGGATGGCAAACACTAAGGCAAGTTCTTGTTCAGTTTAATTTCCCTACTAAATTTTCGGAGCTGATTATTAATTGTATTCTCAATCCTAAGTTTTGCATTTTAATTAATGGGAAGAAAACGGATTGGATTGATGGAAGATGTGGATTTAGACAAGGGTGTCCTTTATCCCCTTTTCTATTCATTCTTTGTTCCCAAATTTTGTCCAATGCGTTAAATTCTAGAAGATTTGGTTCGGGTATATCTATTTCTCCACTTGCTCCAAGAGTTTCTCACTTGCTCTTTGGGGATGACATTTTGATTTTTTCGGAGGCTAAGATGAAGGATATCAAGGAGTTGAAAAGCATTATTTCTAATTATTTTAATTGGACGGGACAAAGGGTGAACTCCATGAAATCAATGATCATGTTTGGGAAGCATACCAATAGAATTATCCAAAGAAGAATATCAAAGAAACTTAATTTCAGAATTATGAAGGAAACGGAATACCTGGGTGTGAAATTAACACTAAGAAGGCTGGTGGCTTCCGATTTTCAGAAACTTTTGGAGGTTGCTGCTAACAGACTTAATACTTGGGGAAAGAATTTCATTTCTTTAAAAGGCAAGCTGGTTTTGGTGAAATCAGCTTTTCTTTCATTACCACAGTTTTTATCTTCTATTTCTCTAGTTCCCTTGAGTATTTTGAAGGAGTTTGACAAGATGTGTAGAGGATTTATATGGAAAAAAAACAATGGGAGTGCTGGCATTCATTATGCTTCTTGGGCTCGTCTTTGTAAACCGAAAAGAGATGGTGGGCGGGGCTTGAAATCAGTGGTTTCTATGATTGGTCCTCTCCGTGCCAAATTTGCTTGGAACTTCTATTGTAAACCTCTTTCCTTACTGAATCAGATTCTTAGAGAAAAATATGGTAATGATGTATGGAGGGATGTTGTTAAGGGCGGAAGATCTTCTACATGGAAGGTAATAAATATGGGAGCTAAATTTCTCAAGAAAATTGTTAGATGGAACATTGCTAATGGGGAGTCTATAAGGTGGATGAATGATTCCTGGATTTTGGATAAATGCATTGAAAGGTGGCCTACTTTCGTTAATATGCAAAATTCTTATGATGAGAAACTTAGCTTTTTCATTTCAAATGGCAATTGGGACTTGAATAAGCTGGAAAACAGTTTTGGTGTACATCTTATGGAAATTATTTCTAACATCCCGATCAATATTGGTCAGAATTCTGATCAATTGGAATTAAATTGTAAGTTCTCTGGGAAATCGATTACTGCTCTTGCTTTTGAAGCTACGCTGGAGCACGGAACAGAGTTGGATATGTGGAGTTGGTTGAAGAAAATCAAATTGAAACCAAAAACATAACTTTTTTGGTGGAGGCTTTACAATAACTGTATTCCATCTAATCCTTTCTTGGTTAAGAGGAGAATATGTATTGGCTCTCATTGCCCGAGATGATGTGGAGTTGATGAAGATGAAAACCATTTAGTTTGTGGTTGTTTCAAAATTAAGAATGTGATTTCAGTTATCAATAATTGGGGTTTTATGATTCCAATTTTTGATAGTTTTCAGAGATGCTTGGATTTTCTTCTTGGAGTCAATGGAAGGAACTATCTTGGGGCTAACTTGTTTTGTACAGCAGTTTATCTGGTTTGGAAGAGCAGATGTAAGTTGATTCATGGTGATAGAGAAGATTCGGATAATACATTAGCAGCAAATGCCATTTCATTTATTGTAAGCAGTAATTTCCTGAATATTCAAACGGGATCCTGGGATGCTAATCAGCTTGGACTGTTATCTACTTGGCATCCTCCTCCTCCCGGGTGGATCAAGATAAATGTGGACGCTGCTCTTAAAAGTAATAATATGGCTGGTATTGGTGGAGAAGCTAGAAATGATCAAGGCAGATTTCTGGTAGCTTTCGGTGAAAAATGTTGGCATTGGGACATCTCTCAATTGGAACTATTGGTTGTGATATATTTGAAAAAACTGGTGAAAGATTGGATGTTTGAAGCACAAGGTGTTATCATTGAATGGGATAATTTCAATATCATCAAGATGCTTCAAAATGCGGTTAAATCTTGGAAGGTTAGTAAAATGATTGATGAGAATTTAGCTTTTTTGTTGGACTTTAATCAAATTGTATTTTCTTGTTCGCTTAGAGTTGGTAACAAATTAGCAGACATTTGTGCTAATTTGGCTCTTGATAACTCCTTTTTTTTAGAGAATATCCTTGATTTTTCCATTCCTTCTTCCTTCTTGTATTGTTTGAAGGAGGAATGTGATGCTTTAGGAAACACTTGATTGTTGGTGATTTGCGGTTTTTTGAGTATTAATGCATTTGGCATTTTCTTCAAAAAAAAGGGTCAAATTGACCCATTAAGACTCGGGTTGACCAAGTCAAAGGTTGAATTGGTAAACCTGGTCAATTAAGTCCAATGGGGTGAGGGTTGAGTCCAAGGTGAACTAGGATTGGGTTTGAATTGAATTAGGACTTGAATTGACACATTAGGTTGATTTGGTCAACCTAGGTTGACCTGGTCAACTAGGTTAACCTAGGGTATGGGTCTAGGCCCAATGGGTTGGGTCTAACCCACTTAGTCCAAGAGCGAAGAGAATTGAGCCAAGAAAGATCTAAATTTCATTTAAAATCAAGCAAAGGGGTTTGGGTCAATTTGGGTCAACCAAGGTTGACCTAGTCAACCAGGTTAACCTAGGGCCTAGGTCTAGGTTCACCAAACTTGGTTTGACTCAGTGAACACAATGAATGTGGTCTTGGGGTCTAGCTTGGTTGATTTGACCAAGTCAAACTCTTTGACCCAGGGGTTAGGTGAATTCAAGGTCAACAAGAGAGAGAGAGAGAGAGAGAGAGAGAGAGAGAGAGAGAGAGTGAGTGAGAGAGAGAGAGAGAGAGAGAGAGAGAGAGAGAGAGAGAGAGAGAGAGAGAGAGAGAGAGAGAGAGAGAGAGAGAGAGAGAAAGAGGAAAGGCTAGTCACACCAATTTTTAGATCCATTTAAAACAAACTGATACCAAGGAAAAATAACTAAATTTTGTATTTAGTGAACTTTAAAAAAATTTAGAAACTCATACATACTTCTAATAGGAATGAAATCTTAAACATAGTGAATGACATTGCATACCTTAAGAATTAAATTTTCCCTCATTTGACTTTAATTGATCTTCAAGTAATAATTAATCAAAATCGACCCTTAATTAAGGATTAAAACTTCAATGAACCACAATAAATCAAATAAAATAACTTTCAATGAACTATAAATCAAACGTATAATCATTGAAAACTAAAAACGTGATCCAAACTTGATTAAATTTTAATTGATAATTAATTACTTCTTAATTATATATTAATTAAAAAAACTCATAAAAATAAAATTTAAATTAAATTATATTGAAACTTTTAGAGATTGATATATATTTTATTCCTAACCTATGATATCAATTCCATAAATTTTGGAGTAACTTTAAAATCAAAATCAAAATATCCAACCTAGAGTAATAATTAATTCACCTAAATAATCCATTAAATGATTTAATTCTAAATATAATTGAATAATCACTTTAAACAAAATTTTTATATATTTGATAAATTCAAATAAAGTAAAATAAAATTAATACGTTAATCATTTAAATTTAAATAAATTTCTTATAAAAAATTTATTATAATTCTTTTATTAATAATTCATTAAAATTCATAAAAAAAATTAATAATTAATTAAAAATCTAAATAATTTAGTAAAAAAAAAAATAAAAAAAAAATTAAAATTTAAGAACAAAATAAATTGATAATTAATTTTATTAAGATTTAGTTTAAATAAATAAATATGATAAACTAAATAGTTAAGCTTTCATGCTTAATGCTTGATTCCATTTGTAGGCCATTTAGCATTAAATTTAAAGTCTTTAATAAAAATTAAATTAGGCACATAATCTCTTTATGTTATGCTTGATTCCTTTTAGGAAGGAATTCACATACTTGATTAGGAGATTTAATAAATCTTAATAACAAATTAAGTGTTTATATGCACTATGCTTGCCCCCGCTTGTGGAAAGCATAATTGTATAAAATTTATAACCCTTAATCAAACTTTAATAAATCATCTACCCTATACATCATGCTTGATTCCATTTGGAGGTTATATGTATTGATTTGTGAAAGTTCGTTCGGGATGTTAAGCCCTATGAACTTAGTCCCAAGCTAACCAAGAGGGGGGGTGAATTGGTATTTTAAAAACTCTTTTCACAAAGAATAAAAATTGAATAAACCAAATCACACCACAGAAATAAATGCGGAATTAAAAAGTGCGGAAGCAAGAAAAAGAACACAGAAATTTATAGTGGTTCGGTCAACTCGACCTACGTCCACTCCTTGGAGGCACCCTCCAAGTATTGCACTACAAAACGTGACTCTCCTTTAGCCCCCACGGCTAGGCGGAGAAGCCCTCACAAGAACCTCCTTTTTTGCCACCCTGGCAAGGCAGAGAACCTACCTCTTTTTGCTTCCTCCTGAAGCTGGCAGAGAACCACAACCAAAAGCAAAACTCCTTACCTCTACCGACCCTTCCACGGACTAGAAACTCCAGACGAAAGACAAGTAGAGCGATCCTTAAAGCAACCTTTGTGAATCCCCTCACAAGATCCTCTCTCTCTCCCTCTCTCTCTTTCTCTCCTCAAGGTCTTCTCAGGTCAAGGCAGCAGCCAAAGGTTCTTTTAAAAATGTTGAACAAGAGCTCTTTAAATAGAAGAGCTCAAGAGGAGCTCATTAATTGCAGGTTGCCGACATTATCGTCCAGGCCGATATGGACATTGGCCTGGCCGATCAGTACAAAACTCAGAAGTTCGGCCAGAGCATCGCCCTGGGAATAGTCCTGGACGATTGAAATTTGGCTTGATCGTCCGGGCCGATCGTACGATCGTCCTGGCCGATCAGTTCAAATCAGAGGAAAATCGTCCAGAGCATCGCCCTATTTTTCATCTGGTCGATATTTATCGTCCTGAAGTAACTTAAGGTTTTTGACTAAATCGTCCTGGCCGATCCTGCGATCGTCCAGGACGATATGATTGTATCAATCATCCTTAATTACTCCCTTGATTTCCTGATCAATTAAGGCATAATTTGGTAATTTCATCCAAGCTGATCCTTTGATCGTCCTGGCCGATAATTTAAAAATACACTATGCCTTAACTGTCTATGGCGGCTACTTCTTTCTTTTTGAGCTTATCGTCCTGGCCGATACACGTATCGTCCAGGCCAATATGTTAATGACGGCTGCCTTAACTAAGAATCATGATTAGAGTCTCTATTTTGAACTTGATCGTCCAGGACGATCCAATAGATCGGTCGGGCCGATATGAGCAAAAATAGAGATTCTAAATCTCTCAAGTGTGTGTGTGTAGGGTTACTAAGTATCAATCTTTTGACAATTACAAGTAGACTCAAAAAGGTGAAAATCAAAAGTACAGACTGACTCAACCCTAAACCTACGCAATCCTGAACTGGCTTCTTCTTGATCGTCCGATCTTCGATTCCTGAAAAGTTAGAAGCAACAAGTAGTCCAAGAGAAATATTGTTTGTCAATTATCAAAACATAAGACTTTAAAAATAGATTTGCAACAATCTCCCCTTTTTTGATGATGGAAAACACAAGTAGGAAAAATTAAAAAAAAAAAAGGTTCATTAGAAATTCAAAGTTACAAACCCCAAACCCAACAGCTTTTTCCTACCACACCCTACTCCCCCTTTTGTCATCACAAAAAGAGGGTCCAGATACAAAAGAAAAAGAGAAAACATAAACTAAAATAGACTAAAAAGGCAAACTACAGAAAACAGGAAATAAATAGCAAAAAAACACAAACTAGAAAAATGAAGGACCCTGATCATCAGATGGAGGTGGTGGAGGTGGCTGCTGAAAGTAGCTGGCAAGTGAAGTAAACTGAGCATTGAACCAGGCGATGTCCTGGTCATGCTGCTGCTGCTGGTGAACCATGTAACTGTCAAAGCGGGCTAAGTCCTCAGAATGTTGCTGCTCTTGTGCAGCAACGTAAGCATCGAAGCGGGTCTCCCAACGATCAAACCTCTCAATCAACTGATCAACCGGTGAGTGTTGGTGGAGAGGAACAGGATCAGGAATGGGAGCGGGAGCGGGAGCCTCCTCCTCCCTAGCCCCCCGACCTTCGTCGTCTCCTGGGTGGAGACAAGTACTATGAAGGATAGTGAAAGAATTGTTTGAGTAGCAAGGAGGCTGAAGGTTTGATGGAGTAGGATATTGGAGATTGTATTTGGTTTCAAGAATGTAGGCTATGATGTGTCCTAAGGCTAGATTGGGTTTTCTCTTATGGCCTGGATCGCGAATAGTTGTTAGGTGATCGATGTAGCGAAAGAGTAGATCAGTGGCATTGAATTCTCTCTGGGCCATAATGAAAAAGGTGGTCAAGGACAGAAGTGGAGTGATATGGATTTGATCCCTGGATTTTGGAATTATGGAGGTGCGAAGGACATGTTTGATTGTCCTAGCATCTTTGACTAAAGAGCTAGTCTCTCCAACATGAAAGGGTGTGTTGGTTTGGCGAAGGAAGTGGTTTGCCGTGGACCAATCAAAATCCGGATCAGAAACGAGTAAGTGCAGCTTATCCCCGGTCGTGGATAGCTGTAAAAGCTCCGCACAGTCCTGAGATGTGATCTCGACCGGGCGTCGATTCACATAGGAGGTCAGGGCTGTGAAGGTAGAATTTATGCAAAGATTTGCATAAAATTCTATGAGGAGTTCAGAAGAAAAAGGGACAGCGAGGGTGAGTATGAAACAAAGAGATGTGTGGGCAAAGAGATCCATTACCGGATACGAGAGATATGCAGGATTGATTGTTCGGGAGAGGGTAATGCCACACTCTTTGTAGCGACGGTAGGCAGCCTGATTCTCTGCCTCCCTGAATTGAGGGTCCAGAGTGGACCTCGAAGAACTCCCAGACGCCTGACGAACACGTTTCCCACCAGCCATAGAAGAAGGTTTAGCAAGAAAACATAAAGGAAGATGACTTCATGTTCTTTTTGAAGATTTGAATGTTCTAATTTTAAGCTAGCATGAGTTTTCTTAAGTTTTTTGTATGATGCATGGATTTTTTCACAAATTTCAAACAATTCATCATAGGTTGGTTTACATACCTCTTCCTCATTACTTTGATTTTCTCCCATGAAACACAAGTTTGTAGTCTCTTTCTCTGGTTCAGTCTCAGAGGAATCAGTACCAGATTCTGCCCAGAAACCTCTCTGGATTTTCTTCTTGTCCTTCTTAGACCTAGCTTTCTCCTCACCTTTTTCCTTTTCTTTGTTTGAATGATCTTGAAGTGTCGGGCAATCGACTCTCACATGTCCAGGTTTCCTGCATTCAAAACAAACAACATCAGAAGATCCTTTAATATGTTTATGATCCTTACCTTTTCTCCAACTTTGATGATGCTTTTGTTTCGTCCTTAGAAAGCTTTTGAATTGCCTTGTGATGAAGACAACTTCATCGCTTTCAGACCCGAAAGATTCAGAATCCGACTTGTGCGCCTTTAGTGCGATTGTTTTCTCCTTTTTCTTCTCACCTGCATCAAGATTTCTTTGATTCACCCCTTGCTCGTAAGCAATGAGTGAGCCAAGTAGGTTATCAATAGAATAGGTGTTCAAATCTTTAGATTCAGTGATTGCAGTAATTTTTGCTTCATAAGACGAAGGCAAGCATCTCAAAATTTTGTTCACTTTTTCATAGTTCAAAAGTTCCTTTCTTAGTGCATGCAATGAAGTAACTATCTGAGTAAATCTAGTGTACATGTCAGAAATCGATTCATGAGGTTTCATACGAAAAAGTTCATAGTCATGCAAAAGAATATTTAACCTAGATTGTTTTACTTCATTGTTTCCTTCATAGGTGATGCATAACCTATCCCATATCTCTTTACCAGTTTTACAAGTTGAAACACGCATGTAATCCTCAGATTTCAAAGCACAGAAAAAACAGTTCAAACACTTCGCATTTAACTGAGCCAAATTACGTTCATCGAAAGTCCATTCAGTAAAAGAAATTTCAGTTTTAACATCATTAATTTCACGAGAAGGTGGAGAATAACCTTCTTGAATAAGCATCCACATGTGATAATCAGTAGATTGTAAAAACGTTGACATGCGGGTTTTCCAAAAATCAAAAGGTAAGTTGTCAAACAGTGGAGGTCGTGTAATCGAATAACCTTCAGTAGTGTTTCTATTCCCAAAGTTAGCCATGGATCAAATTCAAAAAGTTTTCAAACTTAAATTTTTGAATCCCGCTCTGATACCACTTGAAAGTTTGTTCGGGATGTTAAGCCCTATGAACTTAGTCCCAAGCTAACCAAGAGGGGGGGTGAATTGGTATTTTAAAAACTCTTTTCACAAAGAATAAAAATTGAATAAACCAAATCACACCACAGAAATAAATGCGGAATTAAAAAGTGCGGAAGCAAGAAAAAGAACACAGAAATTTATAGTGGCTCGCTCAACTCGACCTACGTCCACTCCTTGGAGGCACCTTCCAAGTATTGCACTACAAAACGTGACTCTCCTTTAGCCCCCACGGCTAGGCGGAGAAGCCCTCACAAGAACCTCCTTTTTTTCCACGCCGGCAAAGCAGAGAACCTACCTCCTTTTACTTCCTCCTGAAGCTGGCAGGAACCACAACCAAAAACAAAACTCCTTACCTCTACCGACCCTTCCACGGACGAGAAACTCCAGACGAAAGACAAGCAGAGCGATCCTTGAAGCAACCCTTGTGAATCCCCTCACAAGCTCCCCCTCACAAGATCCTCTCTCTCCCCCTCTCTCTCTTTCTCTCCTCAAGGTCTTCTCAGGTCAAGGCAGCAGCCAAAGGTTCTTTTAAAAATGTTGAACAAGAGCTCTTTAAATAGAAGAGCTCAAGAGGAGCTCATTAATTGCAAGTTGCCGACATTATCTTCCAGGCCGATATGGACATCGGCCTGGCCGATCAGTACAAAACTCAGAAGTTCGGCCAGAGCATCGCCCTGGGAATAGTCCCGGACGATTGAAATTTTTCTTGATCATCCGGGCCGATCGCACGATCGTCCTGGCCGATCAGTTCAAATCAGAGGAAAATCGTCCAGAGCATCGCCCTGTTTTTCATCTAGCAGATATTTATCGTCCTGAAGTAACTTAAGGTTTTTGACTAGATCGTCCTGGCCGATCCTGCGATCGTCCAGGATGATATGATCGTATCAATCATCCTTAATTACTCCCTTGATTTCTTAATCAATTAAGGCGTAATTTCGTCCAGGCTGATCCTTTGATCGTCCTGGCCGATAATTTAAAAATACACTATGCCTTAATTGTCTATGGCGGCTATTTCTTTCTATTTTGAGCTTATCATCCTGGCCGATACACATATCGTCCAGGCCGATATGTTAATGACGGCTTCCTTAATTAAGAATCCTGATTAGAGTCTCTGTTTTGAACTTGATTGTCCAGGACGATCCAATAGATCGGCCGGGCCGATGTGAGCAAAAACAGAGATTCTAAATCTCTCAAGTGTGTGTGTGTAGGGTTACTAAGTAACAGTCTTTTGACCATTACAAGTAGACTCAAAAAGGTGAAAATCAAAAGTACAGACTGACTCAACCCTAAACCTACGCAATCCTGAACTGGCTTCTTCTTGATCGTCCGATCTTCGATTCCTGAAAAGTTAGAAGCAACAAGTAGTCCAAGAGAAATACTGTTTGTCAATCATCAAAACATAAGACATGAAAAATAGATTTGCAACAATTTGAAAGGTCCCTCTTCTATCTCTTAATAAATCTTAAATAAATATCTCAAAGGGTTCATGTGATTATTTATCCTTTAAGGGGGATGACTGCTTTACATTTATAAGCCTTAGGATCTTTAGATCAGTAGCCCTCATACTTTGGGGTTGTTAATCTACAAATTCTTTATAATTAAATAAATAATTCCAACCATTAAAATTGAAATAATAAAATTTAATTACATGTAACGTAAACTTTAACTAAAGTTCCCTTTTGACCTTTAATAAACAAACTCCTAGATTCATGACATTAAACTCCTATAGGATATATCAAAATCACACAACCTCTTTCACTCACTTGGATGGTTTGTTAGGAAAATCATTTTAGCTTCGGATAGGTTGATATTGTTGATTGCTTGCCAGGTTCTTTGCTTAAAGAGCACCTAATATATATTTATTTATTTCATGCATTCTGGATGTCATGCATTTTAATTTCTGTCAGTGCACTTAGATACTTTTTGAAGAATTAGGATATTATATATCTGCTCATGCACTTTATATGCTTCTTAAATATATCTTTACATTCATACAAAAGCCAAAATATAATGTAACTAATAGTTGTTGTATATTTGTACAAGTTTTTATAAATGTTGTTTATATATAGATCAAGTTATACAATATCCTAAGTTCTAAAAGAACTATATATACTTGCATATACATACAAATTGACCTCCAAAATATGATATCCTCTCCCATGGAGGATACACTCTTTTAGAATTTCATAAAAGACATGGAACTCAAAGACCTTAAGTAGATGTATTTAGTTTTTTATATATGGTAAGCTTAGAAATGCAAGTTTGTTGTGGTGGAGTTTGGCTAGCTTACTTTCCGACAGAGTTTGAGTATGTTGTATACATTTAAATCAATAAATTAAAAAAAAAATCTTTTATTTATGCAGTCTTCTCTGTCATTTACATCATTCCATACATCACATTCATATGGGTGGTAGCTTACATTAGGCGATAGCAAGTTTTCTTAGATTTTCCTCAGTGTGGAAGTTCCAAACTTTTAAGGAATATGTATATTAGTTTTAGGATGATATAGCATTGGGTACTATAGATTCCAACCCCTTTACTTATCTGTATATACATACCTGCTTGTTTTACTTCTACTTTGTATGCTAGAGCCTAAGATTTTTATGCCTGTCATTGGTAAGGTAGTAGGGTCCCCATTTTGTACGGGAGATGCTATAATTTTCCTATTGGTTTAGGGATGTTATGCTACCAAAATTTCTTAGATGGTGGTTAGAAAATTTAGCTAGGTAATCTTAATACGATAAAATTTAGAGGTTTAGTGAGTCTTCTAATTAGCATCACTTAAACATAATGTAAAATTACTTATCTCGATTCATTGATTTAGGTTATAATTTATTCTTTCGATCTCTTCGGATATATATATATATATATATATATATATATAGGGGTTTCCCTCTATAAGAACAAAAGAACCGAGTATAAAATAAACCCTATTTTAATTTACTAAGAGTTGAAAAATCTCTAGACATCTACTAAAGCCTATCATGGGTTAATTTTATATATAAAATGATATGTGAATATGAATTTTTTTATTCAAGATAATTTTTTACATTCTCCATGCGAGTTTTGATACAAAAATAAATCATTTATTTCCTCAAGTCGATAATATAATGTTAATTTTCCAACAGGATAATTAACACTAATTATACAAATTTGTCTAAATAAATACTAAATTTTTAATCAATGGTCATATATATACTAGTAATATAAAAGCCGCTTGAATATCCATTCACATCAAATCTTATTCATTCGTTTTATTTCTTCTAAAATTATCTTGTCCCTATAATGTATTATAAATAATTAATAAATCTAAAAATATATAATAATTATGAAAATTATTTCCCTTTACTTACACCTTATAAAATAATTATTCAAATTATTACATCGTCCTTTTGATTGAGCTGTCGTTTAGAGAGAGAAGCTGCCGTTTAGAGAGAAAGTTTTTTGAATTTTTGAATTCAAATCGCCTGGTTTTGATTCTATTTCTTTGGGAGTTTGGCGGAGAAGATGGTGGCTGATGGCCACTAGACATCTTTGGCATCGAGGACCAGATCTTCTTCCATTACAGTCTCCAAAAATCATATTCTAGGCGGGAATAATCAAATTATATATGGTGTCAAGCACAATGATTTTAATGTGTCGAATAGGAAATTGAATTGAGCTCTGGTGATTAAAGATGTTTTTGAGGTTGCTCCTAAGAAGGTCTTACATGTGGAAGGGAAAGGTAAAGGTATTATTAAAAATGTTGAAATGATGACTCCTCGTGTGGTTAAAAGTTCTTTTGTTTTGAATTTTGATGATCCAACTGCTTCATCATCTGGAATGAAAATTTTTATTAATAGATTTAGGAATTCAAATGCAATCCCTGGACATAGTGTGATAAATATGAATTCAACTATTTTGGTTAACAAAGTCTTCATGAGAATGACATTATGGTGGGAGTAAAGCTGGACATTAATGTGAATAAGGTGACTGATGATTTGCCTACTAGACCAGTTAAGGAAGTGGATGTCAATCCTTGGAGCAAAAAATCATATATCATGCTGGATTTTAAAGAAGGAGATAGAGTATTATCATAGGATGGAACTGCAGTTAGACTGTATGAAGAGAAGGAAATTTTGAATTCTAACAAGTTAAAAATACATTGGTAATTAATGTGTTTGGGAAGGAATTACCTTCGCATATGGTGGCATGGGAAATTAAAAGACAATGGAGTCAATTTAGGCATTTTCATTTCACTTCACTTGGAAGGGGCTATTTTTTATGCTCATTTGATTCTCAAGAGATGGCTGAAGGAGTTCTTTCAAGAGGTCCTTGGTTCTTGAATGGACATATAGTTGGTATAGAGAAGTGGTCTACGAATTTTTCTCCATTATCCATGAAGGGACTGACTTCCCTAATAGTTGGTATAGCTATTGATTCTTCCTATGGTCCTAGGGTCCTAGTTAATCATAAAAGGAATAGGAGGTTGATCGAGAGAAATAATAATGTTAAGCCAATTAACATGAAAATTGTAAAGAAATAAGCAATGCCTGTTCTAGAGAAAAATAGTGACAGGATTATGAGAAGTTTAGTAGAATGGAGAGGCATAATTGAGCTGAAATAGAGCTATTTGAATGTTCCTAACAATCAAATTGAAGAGGGGGAAATTACTAGAGATCAAGAGCAATGTATGGAAGATCTGATAACTGCGGAACTGAGGAGGTTTGTATGAAGATCAACGAATACATTTAGAAATCTGGTGGTGAAATTGGTATGACTCCTTATCCTGCTAGTTCTATTCCGTAAATGGATGTGAATAAATTTGGCATTTTGAATTTGTTGAATGAGAACATAGAGGGAGATGATGTGAATGAATTAAGGAACAATGTATGTGCTGATGATGGAGATATTATTTTGGTTGAAAGTGACGGGATGGAAAAGGAAGCTGGATGTGGAGAAAGTAAAAATAGTGAAAATCCTTGTTTTGGTGAGGTCAAGGAGACTGATAATGTTGGGGAGTTTTCCAATGTTAAGCTTGCTAAAGAACTTAAATCTTTAGGGCCAATCACAAATGTTCCTCGGGGAAGAAATTTGGAGACTGGAAGTAAGAGAAGGGATGGGGGTACATCCTCTAGGATGTGCAAATGAATTCCATCACTTTTTGGAATTATAGAGGGGCTAAGAAGAAAAAAGCCTCTCTATATCTCAAAGAATTTACTAATGATTTTAGTATTTTATCTGTGGGATTGGTGGAAACCAAAATCAGCACTTTTGATAAAGTAGCTTTGGAGAAGGTTTTGGGATCGAACTGGGATTTTTTTTCACAGCCATCAGCTGGAATTTTAGGTGGTATTATGATCTTATGGAGATCAGATTTGGCTTCCTTTACTGTTTTGAAGATGTTAGATCAATGTGTGATTGGCGATCTTAACGTCTTTAATAAAGGAGTGTGGATGATCTCAATGATTTATGGGAGTAAGGAGGTACATAAAAGAAGGTTGTTATGGGATTGTATTCATGAGGTTTCCCATAGGAAAGTTGCTTCTATTTTTGGTGGGGTTTTTAATTGTATGTTATCTCAATGAGATAAGAAGGGTGGTAGGAATTTTGTGTTCTGTCAAGGTCCAAAGGAAATACTTAATTTCATAAATGAAAATGACCTCCACGATGTAGGGATTGTTGGTCCAAGGTACACTTGGTGCAACAATAAGATTTGGGGAGGAAGGATTCTTGAGAGGTTGGACAGGTGCTTACTCAACACTTTGGCCATCAATTATATCCAAATGGCAATGGTTAAACACATTTCTAGAGTGGCTTCGGATCACTGTCTAATTGTTTTGAAGATTTTTTATTCAACCAGGATATCCAAGGGTGTACTCAAGTTTGAAGATGTGTGGACTTCTTTCAAAGCTTCTGCTCACATTATTTCTAAAGTGTGGAAAAAGGATTTTAGAGGTGATGAAATGGAAATTCTTAACAAAAAATGTAAGAGAGCTTTGAAAAACTTGTTCTATTGGAGCAAAGCTAAATTCAAGGATTTTTTTAAAGAAAAGGAAAGATTGAAACTGGAAATTCTACAGATACAAGAGGAAGAAGGAAGAGAAGGATGGTTAGATGATGAGAATGTTTGGTTGCTTAAAGTAAAGATTAAAGAGTTGAATGCTAATCTTTACTGGTTGAATTACTTGGTGGAAGCAAAGCGCCAAAGTGAAATGGATTGAAAAAGGAGAATCAAATACAAAGTTTTTCCATGCTTTTGCTAATGCAAGGAAAAATGGTAATTGGGTTACTCAAATTAAAACCTCGGATGGAATCCTAACAGAGTAGCCTAAGGAGATGGAGAAGGTTTTTTTCAGTTTTTTCCAAAGCAAATGGAAGGAAAGGGTGTGCTGGAAGGAGAATTGGCCTATTCCTATGAAGGCTTTAGATGATGAAGACAGGAAATGGTTGGATGCTAATTTTTCTAATTTAGAAATTGTGAATGTGGTGAGGATGTTGGGCAACAACAAGGCTCCTGACTGTGATGGTATGACTTGCTCTTTTTTCAAATTTGGTAGAATCATTGGCGGATTTAGGGGGGGGGCTAGGGGGGCACGTGCCCCCCCTCCCCTCCCCTCCCCCTATTGGCTGAAATGACTTTTTGTTTGCTATCTCTCTCTCTCTCCATTTCCATTTTTTTCCTTTTAAAGTGGCAACTTTTGTACTTGATGCCTCTTTTTTTTCTCTCTCTCTATCTCATGAGAGTGATGATATTTTTCACTTAGCTATTTATTTCTATTTTTATTAGACCATCTTAATTTTTATTTTTTCATTTATATTTATCTCTTTATTTATATATTTTTTCATTTTAATTATTTTTCTTCACATTACTAGTTTTTTAAAATAAAAAAATTCATCAATTTTTTAAATTATTTTAAAATCTCCAAATTTTCTTTTATAGAAAAATTATGTAATTAAAGCAAACAAATTACACTAGAGAAAGATTACAATATTTAAATTTAAATCAAGTAGCTTAAAATATACTAATTATAAATTTTTATATTTTTTATATTAATAAGATGTAGCTTTTTTATATTTATTACTCATTGTAAAATATTTTTTTAATTTTTTTTTATATAAATTAGACATGAAAACCTAAGCTAGATATTTAAAAAAAATGAAATTCCAATATCAATTTCAAGCTCAAATGAAAAAACTTGACAGTATTTTTCAAATTAAAAATTTGTGCCCTCACAGATAAATAATCCTGGCTCCGCCACTGGCTGGAATATCATTGGAGAGGATGTTTGTAGAGCAATGAAGAGGTTCTTTCTTCCGGGTAAGATGTGTAAGTATTGGAAGGATACGTTTATTGTGCTTATTCCTAAAACTAATAATCCAATTACTTCTTCAGCCTTTCGTCCAATTAGACTTTGTAATTCCATTTACAAAATTGTTGCTAAAGTGCTATTGAATAGATTGACTCTGGTTATGCCTAAAATCATCTCTGAAGAATTGGTAGCTTTTGTGAGAGGAAGATCTATCTCGGAGCATTTGTTGCTAGCTCATGAAGTCTTTAACAAAATTAGGAATTCTAAAGCAAGTAATGGATTGATGGCTATTAAGTTAGACATGGAGCAACCCAATGACAGTATGTGCTGGTCTACTCTTCGAAAGAAGATGGATGTCTTGTGTTTTTCGAAAAAGTTTGTTAGCTTGCTGATGGAATGTATTTTGGAACCAAGGTTTGCTATCTTTTTTAATGGTGTTATATCTAGATGGATAGTGGGAAAAAGTGGCTTTCATCATGGTGTCCTCTATCTCCTTTCTTATTCATCATATGCTCACAATTGCTTTCTAATGCTTTCTATGATAAAGGTAGGGAATTGGGTATTAAGATTTCTCCTAAGGGCCAAAAAATTTCTCATTTACTTTATGTAGATGATGTGCTTGTGTTTCCAGATACTAAAGTGAAGAATATAAAGAAGTTGAATAGCATTATAGAGGACTATTGCAAATGGACTGGTCAAATAATTAATCTACAAAAATCTACTATGGTATGTGGCAAAAAAGTTATGAGAAGGAAGAAAAAAATTAGAAAGTTGTTGGGGGTTAAGCTTGTTGAGGAGATGGATACTTGGGAACTAAAATAGCATTAAGGAGGTTGAGAAAATTTGATTTCCAGTCTTTATTGGATAAGTCCTTGAATAAGTTAAATGCTTGGGGCAATAGATACATTTCTATGGCTGGAAGATTGGTGTTGGTGAAGACAGCTTTTATGAACCTTCCTTTATTCATTATGACTCACTCTCTAGTTCTTTTGAGTATATTAAAGGAATTTGATCAGTGTTGTAGAGATTTCAAATGGAATAAGCATGATGGAAGTCCTGCACTATGTGGCTTGGGTATAATGTGTAAACCGAAAGCTTTGGGAGGATGGGGAGTTTATTCAGCTGGATTCAGGATGGGGCATTGAGGCTAAATTTTCTTGGGATTTATTGGAGAGACCTTCTACTTTGTTGAATAGGAATTTGTTGGCCAAATATGGTGAAAATTGGTGGAGCAATGAAGAAATGAAGGGTGGCTCTTCAACTTGGAAGATCATTGAAAGTGGATGGAAGGTCCTTAAAAGTTTTGTAAGATGGAATGTTGTGGAGGGTTCAAAAATCAATGTTTTAAAAGATGTATGGATTTTGGACAAATGTTTGCTTAAATTGCCTACATTTGTTGCTACATTTGAAGATGATAATGTAACTCTTGATTTTTTTTCATATTAAAAAAAAAATAGGAGATAGTGCAGTCTCGATTGTTGCTAAGGTTCTCGGTTTTGTAAGTATAGCAAACAAGGATATCCTCTCATATCACTGGGATGTCAATCAACCTTCAGATACTTGGCATGCTCCTCCTCCTGAGGAGTATAAAGTAAATATTGTTGCTTCACTTAAAGAGAATTATGGAGCTGTTATTGGAGGAATCGTTCAATACAGCAAAGGTAGATTCATTGTTGCTTTTGGTTGTAGTGGAATGCATTGGGACATATCACAGATAGAGTTCTTGGCATTCAGAGTTTTAAAGGATGTTTTAAAAGTAGATTGCCTAAATGTTAAATGTATTATCATTGAGGGAGACAATAAGAATGTCATCCAGTTTCTTCACAAGTTGTATAGCAAACCGAAGGAACTTGGTGGGAGCATTCATGATGAAGATTCATTAATTTTAAGTGATTGGAATAATGTTATATTCCATATTGTTCCTAGAAATTATAATAAGTTGGCTGATTATTGTGCCAATTTAGCCTTTTCTTATGATTTTCTTTGGGATACATTTTGTGAGAGTAAACTTCCTCCATCTTTTATTCAATTGGTGAAGGAAGAATGTGATAGTTGGATTTAATCTCAGTAGTTTGTATCTAGGACTTTTTGATCTTTTCTTATTTTAATGCGATTTGCATTTCTTAAAAAAAAAACTAAATAAATTGTTATTCTTCTCAATGATCCTCATTAGTTTTCCTCCCTCGATATTGCATAATCAGTTGGAGACCACTCAGACTAGGCAGATGATGCTAGAGGATTGCTTGCTCAGAGTTAGACATTAGGTAGACAACCTCCAGTTCAGACTTTGACAGTTTTTATAGCTTCTTTCTAGCATATATATATATATATATATATATATATATATATATATATATATATATATATATATATATATATATATATATATATATATATATATATATATATATATATATATATATATATATATATATATATATGCATGTATTTTATTTAATTTTCTCCCCTTTTTTATTTTATTGAATTAACATATTTTTAAACTTTTTGTCTTTTATATTTTTAATTAAAAGTGACTTGACCCATAGGTTTTGATTCCACTTAGAGTGTTTAAAAGTTTAGTCTTTTAGACTTGTTCAATTTATATTTATTCTTCAATCTATTTGGTAGATTGATGAAAACTGTTTGACCCTGAGGTTTATGGCCATACAAAATCTATAAGGTTCGGCTCTAAGGCCAACCAATTAGGTTGATAAAAATAGCTCGACCCTTAGGTTTGTGGCATGAAAGATTTTCAAATGTTCGATTCTTAGACTTGTTAAACCTATATAATTAGCTTTACCCTTAGGTTTATAAACATGAGAATTTATAAAGTTTGACTCTTAGACTTGCTGAACTTATGGATTTTATTACTCAACCTTTTAGGAATGTTAATGAGAATGCACCTCAACCCTTGTGTTTGTGAGCGATGCAATTTTAGCAGTTGACTATAATGATGGATCATTTAGTCAATATGCAGTTTTATAATTCCCTTATTTTATTTAGCAAAGATGTATTTTATAAAAATTGGTTACTATCTTAATAAGAAGAGATAAAGAAAATTTATTCTCCTACCTTATAGATGTGTATATATATCACATATCTCCTTCTTTATAGGAGAGATAAAATTGCTTCCTATCTTTAAAGATGAAATTGAATTATCTCCGATCATAGGAGGAAAATGAATTTGTCTCATATATTGTCAGAGATTATAAAAATTGTCTCTTGTCTTTTAAAAGGTAATTAAATATCTCACTTATTATAGGAGAATATAAAAAATTTATTGCCTCATATCTTTTAGGAGGATTGATATTTTTTGTTCCATTGTAGTAAATTTTTCATACATAACACATCTTTTTGCTAAGTAGTTATGCGTGATATTTTTTCAAATATTGAGTATTTATTGGTGGCATTGCCTTTAACCTTTTAGGTATATGAGGTAATAGGATCCTCTTTCTTACATTATTTCAATGATGAAGGGTTTTTCTAAGGTTGGGTTGAATTTATCGCTGAGGTGATGATTAGAAATTATAGGTCTTGGTGAATCAGAATAAGTTCACCATCCTTGAAGCTTTTAGGATGAACCATTAGATCATGAGCCCTAGTCATTTTTGTTTTATAGGATTTTCAACTTTTTTGTGCCTGAATTTGACTTCATCATTAGCTTCAAGTTCTTCGAGGCGTAGAATATCATTTTCATCTTTTTTAAATTTGTATTGAACAACAATTCGAAGAACAAGCGACTCTACCTTGAGAGGGAA
This sequence comes from Dendrobium officinale, assembly GCA_019514585.1. Classification (NCBI taxonomy): domain Eukaryota; kingdom Viridiplantae; phylum Streptophyta; class Magnoliopsida; order Asparagales; family Orchidaceae; genus Dendrobium; species Dendrobium officinale. The sequence goes on from CM033686.1 coordinate 42,364,355, forward strand.
TATGCAATAGTTTTGAAAACCAACGAATATAGGGTGGCTTGCGTTGCAGTTTTATAAGTAATATAATATGTTCACAAAGCTTCTATCAACTTATCATTCCATTCTCTTTTATTTTAAGAGAGAATTTTTCTAAGCAATTTTACCAAGTTTTTGCTAAAAGCGTGATCTAAACTATTGGCTCGTAGATTATATGTCAAAGAATAATGTTAATTTATTTTATGTCATTTAATAAATTTATTTATTTTAACACTTTTATAAAGGCCGTACCTTTGTTAGGTGTGACTTGACATGGTGCTCCAAATTGATAGACAATGTTATCTCGAAAGAATTTCATCATATTATTTTCTTTAACTTCTCTTAAGGAAAAATTTTCAACCCATTTTTTGAGAAGCAGTTAGTGATAGCGAGGATGAATCGATATCCTAAAGAAGATGGTGGTTCTATAAAACTAATTATATCGGCACCCCAATGTTCAAATGGCCATGACACTACCATTGATTGTACTGGGTTCGAAGGTCAATGCATGATATCTCTAAGCACTTGACATTGTTGACATTTCTTAGCATAACTAATACAATCTTGAACCACACTTGGCCAATAGTATCTCATACGTTTGATTTTGATTTTCTTTTTTCGACTTGATTTTTGTGCACCAGACTATCTTTCATGAACTTCTTTATTACTTTCTGGGCTTCCTCAAGACCGAAGTATCATAGTCACATTTGATCTAACAATTTACAATATAATGTATCATTTATGAAAGCATATCTTAATGCTCTTCATTATATTTGTAAATCCATGGATTTATTGTTGGGCAATTTTCCTTGCTTGAGGTATCTCATAAATGGCTCTCTTCAATCATCTTCATCAAATATACCTAGGCTTTCTTGCATTTTTTTTTTCCTTTATCATCTTACATGAAAGCAGGAGTTAATGCATGCTTATTTTGAAAAGTTATGAGAATTGGATCTTCTTGAGGATTTGCTAGTTCTTTGATTAGTTTTGCAAGCGCATCGGCTTTACCATTTTTATTGTGTATAATTCTAATGAGAGTTACTTAAGAATTTTTTTGTAGGAGTTTTGAAGTATATTCATGATATAAGGCTAATTTAGGCTTATTCATTTTGAAAACACATGTTATTTATTTAATTCTGAGTTGAGAATCTTTATATATATATATATATATATATATATGTAATTTTTGAATTTTCATGTTAATTACTAGCTTAAGACCCGATATTAAGGCTTCCTATTCAGCCTCATTATTAGTGTGAGCTCTATAAACTCTGTTAATCTATAGGAATATCAGAATATCCATTTTTATAATAGAATAAATATAAGGTCAATGCCTACCTAAAGTTTTTGAAATTTATGTGGTATGAATGGTTTTATTGATGAAGCTCCATCAAAATAGAGCTTCCATCCTTACATATATTCTTTTTCTTCCACTTAAAGTGTTTTTGCTCATCTGAAAAATTATCATTGATTGGAGAATTTGCTGGTAAAGGATGGGTTGCTAGAAAATCAGCTAGAGCTTATCATTTCACTGCTTTTTATGACATATATGTTATATCAATTAACATCACAAGACAACCCACTTGCCTAGATGACTAGAGAGAGTGGGTCTAGTCATTAGAATTTTTAATGGATTTACTTTATATATTAAAGTGATTTTATGGGATATAATATAACGCCTTAGTTTTTTAGCATCAAATATTAATGTTAAACATCACTTTTTGATTCATGAATACTTATATTATGTTTCTATTAATCATTAACTGATATAATAAAGGGTGTTTTCATTGTCATATTCATTTGTTTAGGCTAGCAATGCTTTGAGTGATTTTTTAAGAGCTGTTGTATATAAAATTAAGGCTTTACCCGGGATATGGGTATCAAAGATTATAGGATGTAGCAAATATTATTTTATTCTATCAAATGCCTTATGACAAGCATCATACCATATAAAAAGTATATTTTTCTTCATTAGAGGTATGAATGGTTTACATATACCTAAAAGATTAGATATAAACTTTCAAATATACACCAAATTTCCTTGGATTAAATGAAGTTGTTTTAAAGTTTTTGGAGGTGGCATTTCCATAATTTCTTTAATTTTAAAGGGGTCAATTTAAATTCATTTATGGCATATAAAAAATTCAATGATTTTTCTGGATTTAACATCGATATATCAATATCACAATTTAATAGATTCATTTTTAAAATGAAATTTTAAATTCTTTTGAATACAATTTTAAGATCATTTACAGCTCATGTTGAACTTTATTTTCTACAATCAAGTCATCAACATAACATTCAACATTCTTATGAATTAGGTCATCAAAGATTTGAGTAATTGGTCATTGGTAAGTAGCTCTGACATTTTTCAAGCCGATGACATCACCTTTTAGTGATATATACCATTGAGAGTTCAGAATGAGATATATTTTTAATTCTCGAGATAAATTTTGATTTGATTATAGTACAATAATCTATCTATTAATGAGAACATGACAGGGTTTGATGTATTATTGACCATAAGTTCTACATTAGGCAATGATAAACCATCTTTCGGGCATACTTTGTTTAAATCTTGATAATCTATGCAAACACAAATTTGATAATTCTTTTTCTTTGTTGAATAAAACTAGCTTCAATAAGCTTCTTTATTTTAGAAATGACTTGTTCTTCAATTTCAAGTCGCATTCACTTAGGTGCTTGCTTGAGAGGCGGTATTCTAGCATCATTGGAGAGTTTATTCACACCACCTCTAGTGATAAATTAGGCATTTCATTATAGTTTCACGAGAAATAATCTTTGTATTCAAGTAGCAGCATTTTTATCTCTTCCGCTCTGTCTTGCGTGAGATTAGTACTAAGGAATGTAAGTTTGAGATCTTCTTTGGTACCCCAATTTATGGTTTTGAGTTCATCCATAGTAGCTTGACCACCTTCTTCAAACTCTTTTGGAGCTTTTTTTAGATCTACAATTAGTTCTTCTACTTATTTTTCAAATTCCTATGGTCTATTCTCCTTATATGTAATATTATAAGAGGTATATGTAAGATGTAGATGTCGGAGGTACTCAAGATAATGATAGGATGTTGCTCGTGTGAGATATGAATGTTGAGCATATCCAAGACCACATGTTATAGACATACCATAACTAATGGGTTTTTGTGCATGCTCATTATGACAAAGCTTTTTTAAATAATGGGCTTGCTTGTTTGTTCGTAGAAGAAGATTTTTCTCTTCATAAGTTTTCTCATAATATGTGGAGGATATTTACAAATGAATATCAATATATATCCGTATTCTCAATCATATTTGCATTTTATTTCATGAGTAGTATGATACAATATTATTCTTGATTTATAGAAAATAGATAAGCATTCATTAAGACCTCTTTTAGGGGTAACATAGAAATTTTTAATATTTTTATATTTGTATTTGACGAGGTAGTTAATGTTTTGGAGTGCGTCGTGGAATGGTTATTATTTTGATAATATATATAGATATTTAATTTTCAGATGTCTTTATTATTGAAATTAATAGTTTCTTCAAAATCTTAGATATCTGGATCCTGGGTCCCCTTCCTCCTGATATTCTATAGTAGCCTTATGTTTGATAAAAAAATTCTTCTTCCTTCTCAAATATTTAGTTTGCTTGAACAACATACCTTGTTTGCTGGATTAGCTTTGTAATTAAAAAGGATGGCTGATAGTCCACTCCTTTTCCTTATGATTAATGGTTTAAAAGTTTCGAAAATATCAACATCCTATTCAGTATCATTATCGATGTGAGGCACTATGCAAATTTTCTTAAATTTATTCTTACATTTATCTTTCTTCTTTCCTTAATCTAGCATAGTGGCCTAAATTATCGGAAGCTCGTTGCCTTTTGGCTTTTGTGCAATATTTTGCATATACTAAGCTTCTTTAATGCTTTGATCAATAAAGAATTCCTTATACTATTCTAGATTCTCAAAGCCTTGATAAGTGTTTCTTGAAGGATCTTGGACATAAGAAGGGTGTCAGAGATACTAAACAATCGATGTATTTTTGCATTATAATTTTATCGCTTTTTAATTTATGAGATTTTGATCCATGCTTTTACTTATCTATTAAAGTGATATTTTGATGTTACATCCGAAAAATTTCTTAGATTTATTAAACGCCATATGAGAATAAAAATTGACCCCTCTAAAATTAAAGCAATTGTAAAAATGTCACCTCTAAAAACTTTAAAATAACTTCGCTCAATCCATGGTATATGACGTATATTCGGAAGTTTATATCTAACCTTTCAGCTAAATGTCAACCATTCGTTTGTTTAATGAAGAAAAATACACATTTTATATGGGAAGATGCTTGTCAAGAAGCATTTGATAGTATAAAATAATATTTGCTACATACTCTAATCCTTGTTGCCCCAATTTTGGGTAAACCTTTAATTTTATATACAATAACTCTTGAATAATCACTCAGAGCATTGCTAGCACAAATAAATGAGGATGACAAAGAAAGTGTCCTTTATTATATTAGCCAACAATTAATAGGTGCAAAATCGAAATACTCACCAATTTAAACAAAATACTCAACATTAATCTTTGGTGCTAAAAAGCTCTGGCATTATATGTTATTCCATAAAATTACCTTTATATCCAAAGGGGATAAATTAAAATTTTTAATGTCTAGATCCACTCTAACTTGTCTAGAGTGGGCAGCCTTGCTTGATGCAATTTGACGTAACATATATGTCACAAAAAGTGGCAAAAGGATATGCTCTAGTTGATTTTTTAGTAGCCCATCCTTTACTAATAGGTTCTCCACTTAATGATGAGTTATCAGACGATCGAACACTTTTAGTAATATATATATATATATATATATATATATAAAAGAATGAGAGCTATATTTCAATGAAGTTTTATCAATAAAATCAGTTATGCCACCTAAATTTCTAATAATTCAAGTTAGCATTGGCCTTATATTTATTGCGTTGCAAAAAATGATACCCTACTATTCCTATGACTTAATAGAGCCTCACACTAATAATGAGCCTGGATATGAAGCTTTAATAGTTGGTCCATAGCTGACACTTAACATTGTCCATAGTTGACAATTAATATGAAAATACAATATATATATATATATATATATATATATATATATATATATATATATATATATATGTGTGTGTGTGTGTGTGTGTGTGTGTGTGTGTGTGTGTGTGTGTGTGTGTGTGTGTGTGTGTGGAGATTCTCAACTCATAATCAAATAAATAATAGACTTTTTCAAAATCTACAAGCCTAAGTTAATCTTATATCATCTCATATTATGACTATGCTCTGAAACTCATACAACAAATTCTTGAAGTAACTCTAACTAGATTTATACGCACTAAAAACAGAAATGTTTATGTAATGACAAAGTGAGCCAAAAAATTAGTAAATCCTCAAAAGGATCAAATTCTCATAATAATTCAAAATAGGCTTTAATTAACTCCAGATGTCATGCAAGATGATGAAGTGAAAGAAATGTAAGAAAGCTTAGCTATATCCAATGAAAATAACTAGATATATCCCTTCATCAAATACTTTAAGTAAGAGAAATTATCTAAAAATTAATTTATGACTTCACAAATATTATGAAGTGCAATAAGATATACTTTCATGAATGATACACTATATTGTAGATCATTTTGTCTAATGTGACTATAATATTTGAATCATGAGGAATCCCAAAATGTCATAAGTGAAGTTAATGAAGAATTGTGTTGTGCATACCAATCTAGTTTTAAAATGAAAATCAAAATTAAACATATGAGATACTATTGGCCAAGTATTGTTTAAGATTGCATCGACCAAGTTAAGAAATGTCAACAATGTCAAGTGCATAGAGATATCATGCATTGACCTCCCAGCTCGCTACATCCAATGGTAAGTTCATGGACATTTTAAAATCGGGGTGCCAATATAATATGACCTATAAAACCACCATCTTCTTTCAGATATCAGTTCATCCTCACTGCTACAAACTACTTCTCAAAATGGGCTGAAGTGATTCCTTTGAGGGAAGTTAAAGTAGATAATAAGATGAAATTCTTTCGAGATAATATTATTTATCGAATTGGGGTTCCTCATTGAGTCATATCTAATAATAGTACAACCTTTAAAAGTGCTAAAATCTATAAATTTATTGAGAGAAATTAAATATTGGCGCTATTCTTTGATATGCAATCCAAGAGCTAATGGTTTAGTTAAAGCTTTTAACAAAACTTTGGTAAAATTTCTCAAGAAAATGCTCTCTAAAAAGTAAAATGGTGGAGAACGATAAGTTGATAGAAGCTTTGTAGGCATATCATACCACTTATAAAATTGCAATGCAAACCACTCCAAATTCGTTGGTTCTTGGAAATGAGGCATATTACCTCTCTAGATCGAGTTGTCGTCTCTTTGAATTGCTGTTCAATATGAATTAACCAAAAAAGAAATTGATCTTTTGTAGCTTGCAGAACTTGAAGCTCTTAGTGAACTTCAACTTCAAGCTAACAAAGACTAGAATTCTATAAAGCAAGAATAACAAGTACCCATGATCGAGTGGTTCATACTAGAAGTTTTAAGAAGGGTAAACTTATTCTTGTTTGTTGAAGACCTACAATCTTTCATCATTTTCTCGGCGATAAATTAGACCCAATCTTGGAAGAACCCTTCAACATTGAAATAGTGTATGAAGGATGAGCTTATCAACTCATAGGCCTAAAAGTTCAAAGGCCCATAACATTAATAAATGATCAATATATGTAAAAATGTCATACATAACTACTTAGCATGAAGTGGTGTTATCTATGAAAATTTTCCTTTAAAGGAATAAAAAAAATCAATCATCTCCTAACGTCAGGAGGAAATTTTTATAATCTCCTACAAGATAGGAGATAAATTCAATTCCTTTCTAAAAGACAAGAGATAATTTTTATATTCTCTGACAAGATAGGAGATAAATTATATTCCCTCCTTAAAGAAAGGAGGCAGTTTTATATCTCCTGCGAACCAAGAAATGTTTGTTGTATACACACCTGCAGGGTAGGAAAATAACTTTTTAATCTCCTCGTATAAAAAAAGTGATAATTGTTTTTTAAATACCGCTTTGGTAAATAAAGTAAGGAAATTATGAAACTACATATTAACTAAATAATCTATCAAAATAATCAACTACTAAAATTGCATAGCTCACAAACCTAAAGGTTGAGCTATACTTTCATTAATCAACCTAGAGAGTTGAGAAATAAAATTCACAAATTTAACAAGCCTAAGGGCCGAACTTTATAAATTTCTATGCTCATAAACCTAAGGGTTGAGCTAATTATATATGTTAAATAGATCTAAGGACGGAATCTCTAAAAATCTTTTATGCTCATAAACCTAGGGATCCAACTGAAATCAATTGGCACAATAAGCCTAAGGGACAAACCTTTAAAACCTTTTAACTTCAAACTTCTAAGGGTCGAGCTGTTTTCATCAACCTAATTGGTTAAAATGAAATAAAGGATCACCAAGCCTAAGGGAACCTTACAAATTTTGCATGCTCATAAATCAAATGGTCATGCTATTTTCATCAATCTACCCAACAAATTGAAGAATAAATATAAATTTAGCAAGTCTAAAAGACTAAACTTCTAGACACTCTATGCCTACAAAACCTAAGGGTCGAGCCATTTTTAATCAAATATAAAAGACTAAAAGTTTAAAAATATGCCAATTCAATAACCCAAAAAAAGAGAAGAAAATTAAATAAAATACATGCATATATACATACCAAAAAGAAGCAAAAAAAAGCTACCGAAGTTTGGACTAGAGGTTGCCTATCTAATGTCTAACACTGAGCCAGTGATCCTGTAGCATCATCTGCCAAGTCTGAGTGATCTCCAACTGATGATGCCCTAAGTCAAAGTCCTCAGTGGATGATGATAAATCCTACTATAATCTCTCAACCTTAATAGTTGTCTAAGGAAAGACCTCAGTATAAAAATTTACTGCTCGAAGCTCTCATCATCTCTCCAAAAGAGCTCTCTCCAACTGTCTTAAAGCCTTGAGCTCTATTAATATCTAAAAAATTTCATGATGCTCTTCTGAATTATCCTGCTAGTAGCACCTTAAAGTTTAAAGGCCAAAGTTAAAATCCATATGAGCTCCCCTTATCATCTTGCAAGCAGCTATTACCCCATCCTCCAAGCCATCAGAAATTTTAAACGCCAACTCCTGAGAGAAAGTGTAGCTGATACAATCCAAAAGCAACAACCTAACAAAGGTACTCCCATGTCCTCCCTTCTCTTTAAAGTCGCATCCCAGAGTTCTAAAGCTGCAACATAGTCTAAAACTATAGAAGCCTCTACACAGAAGCTAGACAATTCTATAAATGATAAATCATCAAGATCCACTCATAGTAGTAAGTGTCACAGTGTAGTGATAATGTGACGTGTTATACTTAATAGCTATCAACTAAAATATCTGCATGCTCGATTAGTTACTATGGATATGCTAGTTCTAAACTTCAATATAAAACACATTAGATCTATTAGAAGAGGATGGGATAAGAAAAGAAATGCAAAATTATAAAAGAAATATAAACATACCTGAAGGGTCTGTCTACTCTAAAAAATTTGTCAATCGATGATCATTTAAACAAGAAGCAACATTTGGTGATAAATCATCTACAAGCACCTTAGAAGAATTTGAGAAGGGAGAAGGTGAAACAACAAACGCTGTAACAGTGTCATAAGTGACCTTAAAAAAAATTGTGTAGAATTACTATGTACTAATTGATTAGATGATGATCGTTCATATATGTATAAACGCAAAAGAAAAGTTAAAAGGAGAAATACTGATTAATGAATTAAATAGGTAGATAAATATGCAATATATTTAAATTTAATGTTATCAAATGTATATTCAATAGCAAGATGATTGTCCACACCCAAGATACCCAGTGAAAATTCAGGCTCGTATCCACGGGCTCGACATCTAAAACATAAGCATATTGAAGGATTGAAGGAACAAATGAAATATAAAAAATATACATGTTAATACCTGATACTGGCTCAAAGTGGTTCCATGGTTTGGTAAGAAAATAGAAAAAGGGAAACCTAAAAGAGTACGTAGAGAATCTAGCTCCAAAATGGGAGAACTCAATAGGTCGGTAGGGATATGTCTGAATAATGTAAAGAGAAGAGAACATGCACTGTGATAATCTAAATATAAGAAAAATCTAAAATAAATATACATAAAGAATAATTTTTTAACCTAAAACATTATGTGAATCCTGAAGTCTAAGGTGACCCCTGTCAGTAGAAGGGGAGATCATTCTATCTCCATAAGCTACAACATTTGTATTTTTGTAAGCATGAAGGGTCTTCAAATTTTAAAATTCAACTCGTGAAGCAAGGTCTTCCGATTTTAAAATTGAACTCACTATGATCAAAGATCCAACTAATGAGATATTTGAAAATTGAAACCATTAACTCAAATTAAAAATCACGATGCGGGTCTTCAAATTTTAAAACCATCTTCTCGCATTAAAAATCATGTCGTGGGTCTTCAGATATAAAATTCATCTCCCCCAAATTAGATATCAGTGGCGCGAGGTTTTGAATTTGAAATACTTGTCGTCCTTTTAATTTAATATTTTATGTTTGATTAAATCTTATTACAAAATACTCGAATAATTATATATGAGATGGAATAGTAATTCGCCTACAAAAATTCTTCCTTGAACATTCATAGGCCTTTAGACGACAACGACTACAGAAGTAAGATTATAATTGATATACTATCTTTTACTCATGTACAGTTTTTGGGGGTTAAAAATCTTTAAGGAGTATAAGAGATAAAGGTTCTCTATATAAATTGAACCAGGCGCAGAGTGAATCAGTCTTGAACGAACAAGTGTACGTAGGGCTTTCGATATTCGAGTGTGTGGTGTGAAGGAGATATGAGCAATTTGGCTCACGGGGATGAGGGCTCGAGGGGTTTCAAAATTTGTAAATTAGCTCGATTGTTGGATTTAACGCATATCAGTGTAGGTTGGGGACATGCAGACTAGACACGTTACATGAAGAGTGAAGGCTGGGTCGTTTGGTGCTTGCGTGATTGGGAGTAGTCAGACTGGTGCATGGGTGTTCACATGCGGGAATGAGCTGGATGGAGTTGTCGAACATAGTGAGGTGAAGACGAAGGGCTAAGCTTCCCGGTACTTCCTCAATTGGGAGGTGATTAGATCAGAAGCGTAGATAGAGCGGGTGTGAGGCCCCTGTGTGTGAGGTTTTTCATTCGAGAGTTGAAATGGGGTGTAGGGAGATGGATGACTTGCTTGTAGTTAAGAGGAAACTTCATAGAGAGGGGCTCACGATCATTAAAACTTGTAGTTGGGCTTCACGTGGAAGGAAGTAGAGATCAATTTCAGAGAAACTGAAACTTTACTTGTTAAATTTTTTTGTTCGAGTTTTTGATGTAATTATTATCTTTATTTGCTAAAAGGGAGTTTCAGTAGCAAAGAGATGCATTGTTTGATAATTAACTGGTTATTGTCGGATCAGATTACAAAGATTATTATTTTTTTGTTCTGTTACTATTTTCTCCTTTTGTGTTTTTTCAAATTTATTTCAGTCAACAATTTTATGTTAGTTAGTCAACAAATTACCTCATAATGGATTCGTTCGGTGACTTTCACAGAATGAATTTGTTGTAATTCTTGATTGCAATATTTTCATTTCCCTTCCTTTTTTGTTTCAAGTTATAATGTCCGATTGGCATAGACCCCCTTAAATATCCAGAACTGAGCCTCTGGAAGAGGCTATTTGGTGGGAGATTGATGATTTTGATGGTTCCCAGTTAGCTTTGATTTTAGACAAATTTTTTTGGTATAGAGAGATTAATTAACAGGGATATTTTTGACACCATATTCTCCAGTTCTCCTTTAATGTTGCCACTTGATTTGAATTTTCCAATTGGACATATTTCATCAGATTGAGTCATCTCTCTCAGACTACAACATAGTGATGGTACTTCTTTGGAACACATTATTAAGGGGTTGAGTTATGGGATCAAGACATTTTACAGCCAGTAATTGACTTGACAGAGCGTAAAGGTGTTGTTAGATTATTGAGCTATCGTCTGGTACATCATGACATTGAAAAAACAACACTACGCTCTATTGTTTGGTAGTCCCATTCATGTTCTCAATGATCATACTAGATGGGCTAGTTACATGCTCAGAAGACACCAATTGATGTCGATACAAGCTGGAGTGTACGAAGCCATTTATATCTCACTATTTGATTATAGTTGTTTGTCTTCTTTCTACTTGAGAGTGTTATTGAATATATGGATAATGCTATGAATACTTGTTCGGTTAGACCCAAAAAGATTAAATTTACTTTGTGGGATCTGTATATTACTTTTAGTATAATAATTTTATACATTCCATATGAGGAATGTATTCCTTTGAATTATGATTTTTTTAGCTTCGACCCGCTAGGCAGTAGAGGAGAGGAGAATTTATATACTCACTTGGGCTTCACCATAGTTTGAGGCATTGTTACCACCTTTGTCAACAAAAGAAGAGGTGTTGTGGTTGTAAAGCAGTTATATACTTGGATGCCTAGAATGAGAGCTTAATGCTTCCAGCAGTACTTATTATAGGTTTTGCTCCTGTTTATTATTATTTTAGCAAGAGGTTACCTGATATGGAACAATTTTTAAAGGATCTATTAGAGCCACGAACAACAGATGGATTAAAGGCTATTTCAATTAAAGGATTTTAGATTATATGATTTTTGTGTCTTTCATTTCTATGTGGCTTTGTTACTTTATTTTTCTTAGTCAAAGCAGAGTTCTTTGACACAACATTCTTTTGATAGCTATTTTAATAGAGAGTGGGAGGAGAGTATTGCTAGCCTCTTTAATTCTTGCGTAGATTTTCCAAAATTTGGGGCATATTTGTCCTTGACAATATATATATATATATACACCTTGCTGACACTTTCACATGTCCAAAGCTACCAAGTTACTATACCTAACATCGCTTTTCTTCTTTAGCTTAATTATCTAGAGAGACCTCTTCGACAGATTGAGCTCAAATTTAGCTATTTATGTGTGCACCTTTGCAGATGACTGATCATTAAGTACTGATCTACAGATCCTCTTGGGGTTTTTTTCTTCACAGCACTTTGTTGTTTCATTAGGTGATTCCTAGATTGAGAGGGGGACTCTCATTTTACTTACCTTATGAGGCTACACACCGATTACTGCATACTTTAGTAGCATGAGACCTTGTTAAGTTTATTATAGAAGTCATGGCTCGGTGATATTGGGGGTATATAATCCCAACTGGGTTGCGAGACAATTTGGACTGGTTCAAGCCTCTCATTTAGATGGATTACCAATAGTTCTTGGGATAGGTGACACACATCAACTATGGTCACTTCTATTGTTAGTACATTTGGAGGAATCTTCCATGAACTGGTCGTTTCTTCGTCACATGGGATGGGCTCTTTGTTCTAAATTCCTCATGTGGATGCTCTATAGTAGATGATTGAAGAAGAAAGAGGAGTCTTGAGCAGCCTTTCAGACATAGTGGCCTATGTATATTGGAGTTCCTTTCGTAATCTAGGAATCAACTAACGAAACAACAAGCTCTCAATCCAAGTGTCCAATTAAATAATAACTCTAGGATCATGACCCCTCTTCTTCTATTGAAAGAGGTGGTAATAATGACAAACTCTAGCGATGCCCTAGTGAGTATACAAATTATCCTCTCATCTGTTGACCAGCTGGTCGACACTTAAATAAATAATAATCCAAAGGGATACATTCTTAATTTGAAATACCTAGGGCTAATAGACTAGAAATAATGTGTAAAATCCCACAAAGTACTCTTATCTCAATTCATCTAAACCAACAAGTATTTGTAGCATTTTCCAAGTGTTTAATAACACTCTGAAGTTAGGAAGAACAAATGATTGTATTCAAAAAGTGAGATATAAATGGCTTTGTACACACTAGCATGTCTCATTATCTGTTGATGCCTCCTGAGCATTTAGTAGGTCAAGCTAGTTTAACCACTAAGCACCTTAATGGGACTATCAAACATAAGAGTGTAGTGATGTTTTTCAATCTTATGATGCAAAAGATGATAGCTAAGTAACCTTATAGTATATGTACTCTCTACTAAGTCAGCTATTGGATGTTAAACATCATGATCATCTTAACCCAACCCCTTAACAATATGATCAAGACAAACACCATCACTATGTCATAGTCTAAGAGTGACTACCTAATCTAAAAAATCATATCCAACTGGAAAATTAGAATCAAATGGAAACATACGAGGTGATCGAGTAAAGATGCCATCATATATATATATATATATACCAACCAACATCTCTCTATGACAATAAAGTAGATCTAAAATCAAAGCCAGCTGCATAAGATTGTATTCATCAAACTACTTAGAAATATATTCTTTTGAAGGCTCCAGATAAGATAATAATGGAGATCTCCTCCAGTCCAACATCTTGGTCTGAAAAGATAAAAGAAGAACAATGAAAATTATATACTCAATGCTTGCAAAAAATCCCTTGCGTGAAATTACCCAAGAATTTTGTTTGAAGGAAATTTGTTGAATAAATAAAAAAAGAGAGAAATGAAGAAAACCTCTCATTATTGTGCAAGGTCTAAATACAAGAAAGCTTTATAGATGAAAATGAGCAAGATAGTGTACTGAAAAGTATGGAAAGCAAGGCATAAAAATATACATTATGATGTTTAAAAAAGCATGCAAGTTCAAATATTTTAAACATGAATTCTATTATGCAAGGTATTGAATAGCTAGCAAAATGGTGCTTCAAATAGCACATGACATGAAGTATTAAAAGCATGTAGAATAATGCATCCTACACAATGCAAAAAAACATACCGAATTTTTTGTGATATGTCACATCGACAAGCATGTAAAATGGTTCATTAAAATTTGTGGAGTCATGCAGAGCTTGTAAAGTGGTTCTTCATAAGTATGCAATATGATATATTAAAAAGCAATTCATAACATGACTCCCAACCTATAGGCATGGCCGTCAACAAATTACAAATCCCATTTACAAGCTTGATCATCCACATGATGGGGTAAAATTAACATGACCTATAGCTCAAGAATATTATAAAGCATGATTCATCTTATTAATGCAACAAAACATACCAAATTTTTTCACAACGCATGTTCCCCTATCTTAGCAGTTTTCAAACATGCCCCTACTGACCTGATGAGTTCTCACATTTTTTGAACTAGATACTATACATACTCATCCATGTTTCCCTTTTCTTATTTTCTTACCAAACCACAACACCACTTTAAGCCTAATAACAGGTATTGACATGTATAATTTTTTTTTATATATTTTGTTTGTTCCTTCAATCCCTTAATATATTTATATTTTAGATGTTGAACGAATGGATACAAAGCAAATGCTTTCACTTAGTATCTTGGGTTTGTACAGTCATCTAGCTTTTGAATATACATTTGATGATGCTGAAGGTAAATTCATGGTATATTTATCTACCTATTTAATTTATTAATCAATATTTTTCCTTTTCACTTTTGTTTTGAATTTATGCATAGGTGAACAATCATCACCTCATCAGTTAGTTCATAGTGATTCTACATGGATTTCATTTGAAGATGCCATTGATGACACTGTTACGGAGTTTGTTATTTCACCTTCTCCCTTCTCAAATTAGTCTTGGGTGATTGTAAATAATTTATCACAAGGTGTTGCTTCCTATTTAGATAACCACTACTTACCAGATTTGTCAGATGAGACATGCCCTTCAAGTATATTTTATATTTTTTTGTAGTTTTACATTTCTTTTCTTATCCCTCCTTTTCTAATAGCTCTAATATATTTTACATTCAGGTTCAGAGCTAGCATGTTTTATATCCATAGTACTATCTTGAGCTCACAGATATTTTGTACGACAGCTATTGAGTAAAGCTCGTGACATTTTCACTATACTATGCCATCTACTAACAGTAGTGGACCTTGATGATTTGTCATTTCTAGATTTGGCTAGCTCATGTATAGAGGCTTCTCTTATTTTAAACTATGGTGCAATATCTAGACTCCGAGATGCAACTTTAGAGACATGGGAGTACCTTGTCTGGGTTGTTTCTTTAGGATTGTATCGTCTACACTTTGTCTCTCAAGAGTTTGCATTTGGAATTCCTAATGCCTTTGAGGATGGGGTAAGAGCTGCTTGGGAGAGGATGATGAGAGCTCGCATGGATCTTGACTTAGGCCTTTTGGCTTTGTTACACTTCTAGCGTTATGTTTCAGAGGATTAGCTTAAGCTTTTGGAGATATATAAAGATCTCAGGGCTTTAAGATAGCAGGAGAGGGCTCTTTTGGAGAGATGATAAGAGCTTCGAGCAGTTGGCTTATACTAAGGAGGACTTTGCTTGTATAACAACTAAGGTTGAGAGATTATAATAGGATTTGTTGTCATCCACCGAGGAGTTTGAATTATTGCATCATTAGTTGGAAACCACTCAAGGAAGATAATGCTGCAGGATTGTTCGCTTAGAGTTAAACATCAGATATGGAGCCTCAAGTCAAAATTTTGACAACTTTTATGGTCTTTTTCTAGCAAGTATATATGCCTGTATTTTATTTAATTTTCTACCCTTTTTAATTTTATTAAATTGACATATTTTTAGACTTTTAATCTTTTATATTTAATTGAAAGTGGCTTGACCTATAGGTTTTCTCAGTACATAAAATGTTTAGAAGTTTTAGACTTTTTAACTTGTTTAATTTATATTTATTTTTTAATACTTTAGGTAGATTGATGAAAGAGCTCACCGGTTTGATTTATAAGCATGCAAAATTTGTAAGATTCGTCCCTTAGGCTTGGTGAACCTGTATTTCGTTTCAACCAATTATGTTGATGAAAACAACTCGATCATTAGGTGTGTGAACATAAAAGATTTTAAAGGTTAGACTGTTAGGCTTATTTAACTGATGGTTCATAGCTCAAATCTTAGTTTTATGAGCATGATAGAATTTTAGACGTTTCATTCTTAGACTTGTTAAACCTATATACTTAGCTTGACCCTTAGGTTTATAAGCATGAGAAATTTATAAAGTTCGGCCCTTTAGCTTGCTGAACATATAAAATTTTCTCAACCATCTATGTAGGCTAATGAAAATATAGCTTAACTCTTATGTTAGTGAGCAATGCAAATTTAAAAGTAAATTATAATGATGGATCATTTAGTCAATATGCAGTTTCATAATTCTCTTAATTTATTTGGCAAAAAGATATTTTATAAAAATTACCTCCTATTTTTATAACAAAAGATTAAAAAGTTGGTTTGCTGCATTGCACATGTGTATATATAGCAAACATCTCCTACTTTACAAGAAATATAAATTTGACTCATATCTTTAAGGAGGGAATTGAATTTATCTCTTATCTTGTTTGAAATTATAAAAGTTATCTACTATTTTAGGATAGAATTTATCTCCCATTTTATAGGAGAATATAAAAATTGCCTCATGTCTTTTAGGAGAGTGTTGATATTTTTTTATTACATTGTTGGAAAATTTTCAACATAACACCTCTTCTTGCTAAGTAATTTTGTGTGATATTTCTTTAGATATTCACTATTTATTAGTGGCATATGCCTTTGACCTTTAGGTCTATGAGGTGATATGGTCCACTTTTATGCATTATTTCAATGATGAAAGATCTTTCCCAGATTGTGTCAAATTTATCGCCAAGGTGACGATGAAAAATTGTATGTCTTTGGCGAACTAGAAGAAGTTCACCATTCTTGAGACTTCTAGAATGAGCCATCAAATCATGTGCCATAGTCATTCTTGCTTTATAGGATTCTAGACTTTGTTGTATTTGAAGTCAAACTTCATCATGAACTTCAAGTTCTTTAGGCCATAGAAGATCATTTTTTTTCTTTGGTAAATTTATATTGAATAATAATTTGAAGAGACGAAAACTCGACCTTGTAAGGTAATATGGATCATTTCTTCTTCAATTTTTCACAAGGAAATTATTTCAAACCATTTTAAGAAGCATTCAGTGGCAATGAGGATGAATCAATGTCCTAAAGAAGATGATGGTTGTATAGGACCAATTAGATCGGTACCACAATTTTCAAATGACCATGATGCTACAATTGGATGTAGAGGGTTGGGAGGTTAATGCATGACATATCCATTGACTTTACATTCATGAATTTTCTTAGGATGACCGATAGCCATACTTAGCCAATATTATCCTGTACATTTAATTTTTATTTTTATTTTCAGACTTGATTGGTGTGTACCATACAATCCTTCATAAACTTTACTTATGACTTTTTGGGCTTAGTCAGGACCGAAGTATCGTAGCCAACAACAATAACAACAACAACATCAAGCCTTTATCCCACTACGTGGGGTCGGCTACATGAATCTTTTTTCTCCATTGTATCCTATTAAAAGTCAAATTCTCGTTTAAATCTAATAAAGAAAGGTCATTCATAATATTTTCTAACCAAGTCTTTTTAGGTATACCCCTAACTTTTTTTTTTTTTTTTTTTTTTTTTGAAGAAATGCATCATTTGCATTAAAAGTAACAGCAAAAGAATTACATACAAGTATTCAAAGTATCACATTCCTTCTTAATTAAAGTCATCAAGACGGAAGGGATACTATCAAAGGAAAAACTATTTTCCAATGCCAAAGTAGCACAAAGATTAGCTACTTTATTACAAGATCTATAGGCATGATGGAAAACTACTTTATTAAAATCATTTAGAAACAATACCTCCTTTGTAGACCAACTATTTAAAGGTCAGTTATTCTTCTTCAAAGAATCTTGAATGAAATGGATAATGTTGACATTATCACTCTCAATGATCACCCCCTTGCATTCCATCATCCAGCTTTTAAGAAAATCCTTCACAGTAAGAATTGCTTCCATTTCAAGTTGTGCCACATCCCAATGAATCTTCTTCTTGCCAAATGCATTAATCAGACGTCCTTTATGATCTCGAAAGACCCCACCAATACCCCCAAGATTAGAGCAAAGTAAAGAAGCATCTAAGTTGATCTTAATCCACTCTTTCGGTTGAGGGCACCAAGTATTTGAGGACTCCCTAAGGAGGTTAGTACCCCAGCTAGAAAGATAAGGACTAGACTTGGAAACAGCTAAAAACAATGCATTAGAAACAACCAAAGATGCAGGCAATGCATCCCATGCTTCACGTTGTTTTTGTTCTTCCAAGATAGATAGATCACCGAGCAGTACAACTTTGCAATTCCAGAATTAGACGTTGAAAACCTTTTAAGTTCATGTAGACATTCCTCCAAAGAGTTAAAAACAGGGATCATAATACCCCATTCTCGCACCTTCATGATGATCTCCACCATATAACACTGAACCATAATATGTTCATAAGATTCAACCACCTGGCATTCTCTCTCACAACAATCCAGCAATGAGATTCTATGGTTCTTAAGAAATAGATTAGTTGGAATTGCAGCTTTACCTAGCCTCCACCAAAATATTTCAACCCTCTTACTGAGTTTGAGCTTCTGCAGCCATTTGAAGTACTCTACATCATCAAAATTGTATCTGTTAATCAGCATTTGTTCATAAACTAGTGCAGAAACTGTTTTCCCTGAACACCATTTCAGCAACTCTATACTATCCTCCTCCACATCCTCGATTTGGATTTGAACAATCAACAAAATAAGCTCTGAATGAAAGGCCCTTTGAAGCAATTCATAATTCCAACCACTATTAAAAGTTAATAGCTACTGAACAAACATCCCCTCCAGCACATTACAGTCCACATAAGTTGGCCATCGATTGATGCTTTTATCCAACAAACAAGCATCATTCAAAACACTGATTTTATTTCCCTTACCCACCTTCTATCTAATAGCATTCTTCAAATTTCTGCCCCCATCCAGCATTATCTTCCAAGCACTAGGCATGACTTTTATCTGATCATCCTTCTTAATATCATCTCCATACTTTGTCTTCAGAGTTCGGTGTAACAAAGAGTCCTGTTTTTGAATGAAGCTCCAAGCCAATCTAGATCTCAAAGAGCCAATTCTCAATAAAGGAGATTGCAAACCCAAGCCACCCATACTTCTCGGCTTGCAAATTTCACTCCAAGCAACATAATGCATACCTTTAGACCCATCACTCTTATGCCATAAAAAACTTCTACACAGTTTTTCTAGCTCATGCAAAACTCTTTTAGGAACCAAAGAGTGAGTGATTAAGAAATTTGGCATAGAAAGTAAAGAAGTTTCAATGAGAGTGAGCTTACCTCCCATTGATAAAGACTTCTTACCCCAAGAATTGAATTTTTCCATGACCATACTCAAAAGTTCTTGAAAATCCGCCACTTTGCTTCTTCCAAGTGAGATCTTGACACCTAAATACTTCATCTCCCTGACCTCCTTAAAACCAAGGATTTTGGTAATCTTCTTCTTCAAAGGGTAGCTCACCACCTTGCCAAATAAAATCTGTGATTTGTTGATATTGACTCTTTGTCCTGTCCACTTGCAAAACTCCTTCACAATTTTCTTCAATTCTTTGGCTAAAGTAATAGAAACATGAGACAAGATCAACACATCATCTGCATAAACGAGATGTGTGATCCTAGGACCTCTAGGTGAAATCCGAATACCAAGATCCTTCCCCCTTTTCTCCAAAGAATTGGATAAGAGTTGAGAGCACAGAATGAATAGATATGGAGAAAGTGGGCATCCTTGACGGAAGCCACTTTTAGCACAAATCCAATTGGAATTTCTTCCATTGATAATGATAGAAAACCTCACATCTACCACACATTCCATAAGGAGGTTAGAAAACAAAGTAGGAAAGCCATGCCACTTAAGAACCTGATGAAGTGTTGCCCAGCCCATACTATCATATGCCTGTTCCATATCCAATTTAAGAGCCATCAATCCCTTCTTATTCTTGGATAACTTGAACTTAAAGATAATCTCCTAAGCCAATAGACAATGCTCAGAAATGGATCTATCGGGAATAAATGTTGCTTGCTCTTCATACACCATCTTGTCAATGACTTTCTTCAATCTGTTGACTAACATGCTAGCCACAATTTTATAATTGGTCTGACATAGGCTAATAGGCCTATAATTTGATGGAAGCAAAGGATATTTTACTTTAGAGATCAAAGTAATTAAAGTATCCTTCCATTCTCTATTTAAAATACAAGTTTTGAAAAAATAGTTGATTGCATTCCATAAGACTTCCCAAACTATGCTCCAATAGCTTTTATAAAAAGATGAAGTAACACCATCAATACCTGGTGCCTTGTTATTCCCTTGCTAAAAAACCGAGATCTGCAGTTCATGAATTGAGAATTCCTCATTAAGCATAGCTAAATCAGCATTACTTACTTTCTGGATTTCTTCAATGAATGGCCACCCCTTCAACTCACAATCTCTATGCTTCCATTTCTTCTCAAAAAAATTTGTAAAAACCTTCTCTATTTGATTCTCCTCCACATGTAGCGTATTGAACTCATCTTTAATTTGGTTGATGCGATTGCCATTGTGTCTTGCTGATGCAAAATTCTAAAAAAATCTTGAATTAGTATCTCCTTCCTCATGCCATCTCACTTTAGCCCTTTGATTCCACCAAGTAGACAACCGCCTCAATGTAACATTCAATTCATGTACTTTGTTCCTTAGCAAAACAAGATCATCAGCGGTCCAGTTAACATCACAAGCTTCCCTATTTTGAAGATCAAGAATTTCCCTCTTCAAAGGTCCCTTCAATACATTCAAGTCCTTGCATTTATTTTTATTCCAGAAAAACAAAGCCTTCATCGTACATTTGAGTTTCCTTTGTAGCATACTATACTCATCACCATAGTCATTCTTCATCCAAGAGTTATAAACAATACTCTTTGCAGCATGGTATGATCTCCAAGTGTCCTCAAACTTAAAAATTTTATCCTTACAATGCATTTTATCCTTCATACTTAAAACAATAGGACTGTGATCCGATTCTACTCTAGCACGATGCTTGCTAGTAGCCATTGGAAGCAATTGAATAGCAGCTGAATTCAAAATACATCTATCCAACCTTTCCCAAATCCGAGAGGTCCCCTCTTTATTATTACACCAAGTAAATCTTGGTCCCATACTTCCAATGTCATGGAAATCAGAATTCACCATAAAACTTTTCATCTCCCTAGGTCCTTTTGAGAACACGAATCTTTTGCCTCATCTCTTCTCCTCGTTGTTAACAATACAATTAAAATCCCCTCCAATTATAGAGGGAACTTAATCCTTCATACAATCTCGAAGTTGCTTCCACAAGCTTTCCCTTTCCTTACAAATTCTGCTCCCATAAACCGTGGCAATTCTCCAAATTCCCAAGTTAGGAACCGAGAGACTACCAACAATTACTTGTGATGATGTCTCCCCTATATCAAAAGAAACCATATTCTTATTCCATAAAACCAGGATGCCTCCTGAAGTACCCTCAGCAAGATAATGAAAGTAATCCCACTCCTTCCCAATCAAATAATCAACATCTTTTCTATCAATGCTAACCAACTTGGTCTCCATAAGCCCAATAAAATAGATACTATGATCTCTAACAATTTCCTTCAAGTATAAGGAGGCTTCTTTTTTCCTTGCCACCCTACAATTCCAAAAAAGAATTGAAGACATTAACTAGGTGTAATTGATCTCTCCCCACTCTTGGGGTTCAACCTATCATACCTCTTTTTCTTCTTATAATCCACTTCCACAGGACCTAGTGATTTCAATTCCTTAGCCAACTTCACCTTGACAGCAGCACTGAAGACACCCAAACCACTATTATTGATATCAGCATCAATACATTCCCGGTCTTTTTCTGTAGTTTTTATTTCTTTTGCCTGCTCTACCAAACAGTTTTCTTCAATATTTTCACTCAGTACAGCAAACCTGTTGGTTACAGTAGTCTCCGAATTCTCCATTCTAACAGGTTTTTCATGCCATCCCAACTTTCTGGAACTAGGACAACGTTTCCATCAACATTATCCTTCTTATTTAACATTTTTTATCAAACTGTACATTATTCTTCTGATTGTTGTCTTCCCTGACAGAATTGCCAATTCTATCAGCATTCAATCCCTTCCTAGCAATGTTCCCTCTCCTACCTCTCCTGTCTTTGAAGTGAACATGGATCCATGGACCATATTCGGAACTAATCACTAAGGATTTATTCACCTGCATTTTCTTCTCACCAATTTCCTTACCTACCTCCTTCTCCTTTAAAGATTGGTTTTGTATTCCAATAGACACATTTTCTGGGCATATCACTCTGTTGTGTCCAACTCTACCACACTGATAACAGAGAAGATCGATTTTCTCATATTCAACCCGCTGAAAGAACCTCCCAGCTAAGCCATCCACCCACACACCATTCAGCAGCTTCTTCTCCAGATCAATCCTTACACACACTCGAGCAAACTCCCGTTTACTCCATCGGAATGTGTTGCCATCAATGTACATTGGTGTTCCCAAACAGGAAGCAATTCTTGCAATGATGTCCTCATCCCAGCAATACAACTGTAGACATGGAAATCTAACCCATACTGGTGCCGAAACTCCTTTATACGTGTTCGGATCAAATGCAGGCGACCACCTATCCATTCCAACAATGAATCTGTTTACATACCAGGGTCCTCCATTCAAAACTTCTTCAACCACTTCACTCGTATGGAATGAGCACAGGATCAAATCCATACCAATCGACGTTAAGTAGAAACCCCCAAACCTGCTCCATTGCTTTCTCAATTCGGTGCTACAAACCGAAAAAGGCACATTGTTACCCAGCACTTTAATCACCACAGAATTCTTCAAAGTCTGCGAATTCCTTGCCTCCATATCAGCATTTAGCTTAACATCAATTCCAACTTCTAAAAATTCAACATGGTCCTTATTGAATGATAGCTTGATTGGTTTTGGTTTCAACCAGGCTTCAACTACCTCATTACTCTTGTTCTTTCGCAATTCCATGTCCACTGGTCCTTCCTCCACAGCTACATCCACCTTTAGAAATCCCACCGACGACAAATCTTCACTAATATTACGCCCCTTAAGCGTATCAAGAACCCCTAAAAATTGTTCACACGAAGAATCAAATCATCCGATGCCGACACGAAGAATCAAATCATCCGATGCCGACGATTCATCAATTGCTGCTCCTGGATTCACTTTTCCACCAAGAGTCTCCTTCCCATCCATATTCTCAATCAACACGCTCTTTCCCTTACCTTCAACAGGGGCTATTCGGCAACGATTTACCTCACCTTCTCAGATCACAATTCCATTAGCACCTCTACCAATTGGGCGCACAGGTCCCATAGGTCGCGGAGCGTTCATGAAGACGAACGCCGCAACCATCCACTGCCGCCACCACCGATCGCGGGAAACCCGCGAAAAAACCAAATTCAAAAAACAAGAAGACAGCTTTCTCTCTCTAGAATTCGGGAGTTTCTCTCTCTCAAAAGTATTCAATCCCTCACTCCTGCTAATCAAAAAATACCCCCTACCTTTCTTCACATAAGTCAAATCTAATAACTCTCCTAACCGGGTCATCGAAAGGCCGTCATTTTATGTGACCAAATCACCTAAGGCGACTCTCTCTAATCTTATCTTCTACTCGAGCTACTCCAACCTTTTCACGTATATGCTCATTTCATATCCTATCTCTAAGGGTAAAGCCACTCATCCACCTGAGCATCCTCATCTCTACCACACTTAACTTAGTATTATGCTTCTCTTTTAATAGCCAACATTCGGCACCATAAAGCATTACGAGCCTCACTACCATCTTATAAAATTTTCCCTTAAGTTTGAGGGGTACATTTCTATCACATAACATGGTCAATGCATTCCTCCACTTCAACCATCCAACTTGAATTTTGTTGATAATATCCCCATCTATTTCACCATCACTCTGAACAATAGATCCAAGATATCTAAAACGTGTACTCTTATTAATGACTTGATCGCCCAAAGTCATAATCCCCTCACTAGGTCTATTACTACTAAAATTACACTCCATATATTCTGTTTTAGATCTACTCAAGCGAAAACCTTTAGACTCTCAGGGTGACCTCCATAATTCAAGTTTACCTTTAACTCCCTCTCTAGTCTTATCAACAAGAAGAATATCTTCAGCGAAAAGCATACACCAAGGTACATCCTCTTGCAAATGTCTAGTGAGAACATCCATGACTAAAGCAAAAAGATATGGGCTTAAGGCTAATCCTTGACGTAACCCAACCGAAATAGAGAAATACTTGGTCAATCCACCTTGTGTTTGAACACAAGTAATAGCTCCTGCATACATATCTTTAATGATTTGAATATAAGCATTATTTGAGCAAGTATTGTAGCCATATTTGATTAAACGATTTACAATATAATGTATCATTTATGAAAGCTTATATTAATGCTCTTCATTATATTTGTGAAGTCATGGATTTATTTTCGAGCAATTTCCCTTGCTTGAAGTATATGATGAAAAACTATCTCCAATCATTTTCATTAGATATAGCCAGGCTTTCGTACATCACTTTCCCTTTATGAACTTACATAAAAGATAGAGTTAATGTAAGACTTTTTTGAAAAGTTATGAGAATTGGATGCTCTTGAGGATTTGCTAGTTCTTTTCCAAGTTTTGTTAGTGTATCAGTTTTACATTTTTCATTTCGTGTAATTCTAGTGAGAGTTACTTCTGGAATTTTTTTTGTAGGAGTTTCAAAAATATTCATGATATGAGGCCAATTCGTGCTTATTCATTTTGAAAACATCTGTTATTTGTTTGATAATGAGTTGAGAATCTTTAAACATATTGAGTTTTTGGATTTTCATGCTAATTGCTAGCTAAAGACATGATATTTAGGAATCCTATTCAGCCTCATTATTAGTGTGAGGCTCCATTAATTTATGGAATATCAGAGTATCAATTTTTATGATGTAATAAAAATATGGTTAATGCATACCTGAATTGTAAGAAATGAAAGTGTCAGGGACGAATTTAATTATAAAGATCCATCGAAATAGAGCTCCCATTCTTGCATATTTTTTTTCTTCAAGTTCAAGTGTTTTTGCTCATCTAGAAACTTATTATTGAGAGGAGAATTTACTAGTAAAGGATGGGCTGCTAGAAAATTAGCTAGAGATTGTCCTTTCACTACTTTTTTGTGGTATATATGTTATGTAAAAGCTCAGCCAAACAACCAACTTAGCTAGATCACTAGTGAGAGTGACTCTAATCATTAAAATTTTAATGGATCCATTTTATATATTCAAGTAAATTTATGGGATATAATATAATGATGGAGTTTTTGAGCGATAAAGATTAATGCTAAGCACTGCTTTTGGATTGGTAAATACTTAGATTCTGCATCTATTAATCATTAGTTGACACAATAAAGGACATTTTCTTTTACATTTTCATTAGTTTGTGCTAGTAACGGACTAAGTGATTGTTTTATAATTACTGCATATAAAATTAGGGATTTACTGGGGATAACGGTAGCGAGGATTAAAAGATTTAGCAAATATTATTTTATACTATCAAATGTCTCATGACAAGAATCATCCCATATAAAAGGTATATTTTTCTTCATTAGACGTGTGAATGATTGACATCTACTAGAAAGGTTAGATATAAACCTTTGAATGTATGCCAATCTTCCATGGATTGAAAGAAATTGTTTTAAAGTTTTTGGAGGTGGCATTTTCATAATTGCTTTAATGTTAAAGGGATTAATCAAGCTCGTTAAATAGTGCAATGAAGGTTCCTTTTTCTGTTGTTATTAATGGCAAAAGCCATTATTTCTCTAAATCCTCACATAGTGTAAGACAAGGTGATCCGATCTCTTCAACTCTTTTTATTATTTCGATGGAGTATTTGTCTATAGGCATTATCAATCTTTGTGAAAATTTTCTTAATAGTAATTATAGGACTTTGGGTGGTTTTCCTATTTCTCACTTATGCTTTATTGATGATGTTATTATTTTTCCCAATGGCTCACTAAACTGGGTTAATAGACTAATGAGGTTATTAAATACTTTTGAAAGTCTAGTGGGCTTATTGTTGATAAAAGTAAGAGCTACGTTATTGTGTAAAACAAAGGGTCTCATGATCGAATGCAAGTATTTAGTTGTTCCCTTCTATAAAGGTAGGATGAAAACATTTTAGTTTGATGATCTCCTTTCTTCTGTGCATAAAAAGCTTAATTCTTGGGATTCCAACTTTTATAAGTTATGGTGGAAGATTAATCCTTATCAAAAGTGTGTTGTGCTCTTTACCGATTTATATCCTTCAAACTTTACGACCTACTCATGTTGTTTGTAATAGGATTGAGAGATTTTTTTGCAAGTTTTTTGGAAAGGTTCTAAGAGCAACTCGAAAATTATTTGGTCTTCCCTGAGTAACTATTGTGGGGCTCTTAAGGAAGGGGCTTTGGATTGTAAAAATATGTTTGATTTATCCTATGCATTTTATATTAAGCTTTGGTTCAATTTTCATACTAAACCTAGTCTTTAAGTGATGTTTATGACTGCTAAGTATTATGTTGGTAAACATCCTATTATGTGCTGTTATAATATTGATGATTATAGAGTTGGAAGAGGCTTTATAGTATCAATTGGATTGCTAAAACTCATGTTTGATGGGGTCTTAGTAGTGCTAATCTTTTTTTGTCAAGATTAGTGGCTTAATGGTCAGTCCATTCACTCTCTTTTTAATATACATTCCACAGTTGTTGTTAAAGTTAAGTTCTTTATCACTAACAATACTTGGGATTACAATAACTTCTTGACATTCTTCCTGAGACTGCTATCTTTAAAAATTTACATCTTCCCGTTAATATTGATTCTGATGATTAATTATTATGTGATCTTTCTCAAAATTATATGTTTAAATTAAAGGATGCTTGGCATGCATTTAGAGAAAAAAATTATGTAAAGAAAGCAATTTCTATGATTTGACATAAAAGTATTCCTAACACTATTTCTATTTTTATCTGGAGAATCATGCACAAATATATCAGACAATAGAGCTAGGTTGTAAGACCCATCTTTCAGAATTTCATAAGTAAAGCTGTAAGTTGATGCAAATCTATTTTCATGAATTATGATTTTGATGTTAGCAAACACTCTTGTTTCTCTACGATTGCCTTGGCTACTAATATTTAAGGACCACAAGATCAGACGACAATCAGAACCAGCTCAAGATTGGGTAGACTAGGTCTGAGTTAGTCTGTAATTTTCTTCTTCCCTTTCTTGAGTCAATTGTAACCATTGAGGTGTTATGATGCTAAGTAACCCTACACACACACACACTTGAGTGATTTTTTCTGTCTGACTTAGAATTTCTGTTTTTACTCACATCATCTCGGATGATATTATTATCATCTTAGATGATAGGGTTCAAAATAGAAACCCTAATCAGTCATCATAGTTAAGGCAGCCGTCATTAGTCGATCGGCCTAGACGATACATGTATCAGCCAGGATGATAGGCTTAAAACAGAAAGAATCAGCCGCCATGATCTATTTAGGCATTCTTTATTTTTGGCAATCGGCCAGGACGATCTTATATCGTCTTGGACAATTTGATACAACTATGCCTAAATTAATCTGGTATTTAAGGAAAGCAATTAAGGATGATTGATACGATCAAATCGTCCCGGACGAACGCAAGATCGGCCAGGATGATCAGTTCAAAAACATTAGTTGCTCCGGGACGATCAATATCGGACAGCTCAGATTCCGGGCGATGCTCTAGACGATTTTCCTCTGATTTGAACTAATCGTCGTGGATGATCGTGAGATCGACCTGGACGATCAAGCTATTTTGGATTCGTCCAGACCTCATTTCAGAGCGATTGTCTAGCCGATATTCTATTATATGAACTAATCGTACAGGATGACATAGTATCGTCCTGGATGATATGAACAACTTTCCTTTGTTCATCCCAGATTGTCCCGGCTGATTAGGCTTAAATTGCACTAATCGTATAGGACAATATACTTATCGTCCTGGACGATAAAGTCGGTAACTTGCAATTAATGAGCTATTTTGAAGCTCTTCTATTTAAGAGCTATTGTTCAATATTTTGAACGATCTTTTGCTGCTGTCTTGACCTAAGAAAGCCTAGAGGAGAGAGAGAGAGAGGATCTTGTGAGGGGGAGCTTGTGAGGGAGATTCACAAGGGTTGCTCCAAGCATTGTTCCACTACTTCTTCCACTAAATCCTCTTATCCATGGAAGGGTTGGGAGAGGTAAGCTTCAGCGATCGATCAAGGTTCTATGCTTGCTTCAGGAGGAAGTAAAAGGAGTTGGGTTCTCTGCCTTGCAAGGGGTGGCAAAAAGGAGGTTTTTTTGTAAGGGCTTATCCGCCTTGCTGTGGGAGCAAAAGGAGAGTCACTTTGGTAGTGCAATATTTAGAGAGCGCCTCCGGGGAGTGGACGTAGGTCGAGTTGATCGAACCACTATAAACCCTTGTCTTCTTTTTACTGCTTCCGCATTTAATTTTTTGCACTCTATTTTTCTGTGGTGATTCTGGTTTGAGCTTTGTTGTGTTTTGGTTAAAAGATTTTTTAAAAGATACTAATTCACCCCCCACCTCTTGGTTAGCCTTCGGCTAGTTCTTAAGGGCCTAACATCCCCAACAAATTT
Organism: Dendrobium officinale; assembly: GCA_019514585.1. Lineage (NCBI taxonomy): Eukaryota > Viridiplantae > Streptophyta > Magnoliopsida > Asparagales > Orchidaceae > Dendrobium > Dendrobium officinale. The sequence goes on from CM033686.1 coordinate 42,393,150, forward strand.
TCAAGTGGTATTAGAGCGGGATTAATAAAAATTGAGTTTGAAAACTTTTTGAATTTTGATCCATTACTAACTTTGGGAATCGTAACACAATTGAAGGATATTCTATTACACTACCTCCTTTGTTTGACAATCTTCATTTTGATTTTTGGAAAACTTGCATGTCAACTTTTCTGCAATCAACTGACAATTGCATGTGGATGCTTATTAAAGAAGGTTATTCTCCACCTTCTCGTGAACTTAATGGAATTAAAATTGAAGTGTCTTTTACTAAATGGAAGTTTGATGAAAGAGATTAAGCTCAACTTAATTCAAAATATTTGAATTATTTTTCTGTGCTTTAAAGTCTGAAGATTACATGTGTGTTTCTACTTGCTCTACTGGAAAAGAGATTTGGGATAGGTTGTGCATTACTTATGAAGGAACCAATGAAGTTAAGCAATCTCGTTTGAATATTCTCTTGCATGATTATGGACTTTTTCATATAAAATCTTCTGAATTAATTTTTGATATGAATACAAGATTTACTCAAATTGTAATTTCTTTGCATGCCTTAGGAACAGAACTTTCAAATTATGAAAAAGTGAACAAAATTTTGAGATGCTTGCCTTCCTCTTTTGATACTAAAATCACTGCAATCACTGAATCTAAAGATTTGAATACATATTCGGTTGATAAATTACTTGGCTCACTCATTGCTTTCGAGCAAGGGGTGAATCAAAGAAATCTTGATGCAAGTGAAAAAAGAAATGAGAAAACTATGACATTGAAGGTCAACAACATGAACTCTTATTCTTCCGGCTCTGAAAGCAATGACATTGCCTTAATCACAAGGCAATTCAAAAGCTTTCTAAGGAAGAGTCACAAGCATCATCAAAATTAGAGAAAATGTAAAGATAATAAATATTCTAAAGGATCTTATGATGTTATTTGTTTTAAATGCAGGAAGCCTGGACATGTCAGAGCTGATTGTCCTACACTTCAGGATCACTCAAGCAAAGAAAGGAGTGAGTAAAAACCCATGTTTATGAAGGACAAAAAGATACTTCAAAAGGCATTCTGGGTAGACTCTACTTCTGATACATATGAGATTGAACCTGAAGATGAGACAACAAACTTGTGCTTAATGGGAGAAGATCATCTTGATCAAAGTGATGAAGAAGAGGTATATAAACCAACCTATGATCAACTGTTTGAAATTTATGAGAAAATTCATGCATCATACAAAAAACTTAAGAAAACTCATACTAGTTTAAAATTGGAGCTTTTTAATTTACAAAAAGATCATAAATTATTCTCATAGATCATTCAATGGTTGATTCAAATCACATGGCTTTACTTGATGAATTTGATGAATTAAAGAAAAAGCAATTGTAATTGATTGATGAACATGATTCATTAAAATCTTTACACACCTCACTTGAATCTGATTTTAAGAAATCTAAAGAGATGGAGAAAAATTTGAGGATTAAGAATGCTTCTTTAGAAAGTACTAACTCGATGTTTAAAACTGAATTGGAAACAATTAAGAGAAATTGGCTGACACCCACTTTTGATCTAAAGCCAAGACCTAGGAAGAGACATTATAACCCAAACCATTTAAGAAATCTTTTTCCTGGTGTTAGATGCTTTTCATGTGGCATGCTAGGACACATCTCACACATTTGCACTGTTCATCATAGTACACATTGGGTGTGGAGACCAAAATTGCATGATTCACAGCATAGTACACATGCATTGCACTCTACTTTTCATTAGAAGGGAACCAAACCTGTTTGGGTTCCTAAATCTAACAGTTGTTGATTTTTGCAGAATTGCTCTCACCATAGACCTCATAAGAAGCATATGATTCTTGGACAAATGGAGGCTCAAAGCTTAGAATTGCTTAAACTTGCTGCTTAATAAATTCTTAAAATGCATGTCTTGATCATCGTTATTTTTTGTCTTTTGTGCTTGGTTCTTTTTAGTTGTAGTTGTTTTTGCTTTCCTTTTCTTTATAGTGATTTTTTCCTAGTTCTTAAATTTGGAGATTTATAGCCAATGATTAGCATCTCTAAATCGGTTAAAGGGATAAACATCGTTGATGGTTTCCCTCCCTCTAACCACTTTTAGTGGTATAATTTTCTTCTCTAAATAAAAGTCTATCCCATATTAACAATTGGTTTTTAAAATTAAGATCTTTTTAATCTTGCTAAAGTAATCTACCTTATATTTATAATATTAAAAGCTTTTATATATCTTTCAAGTTAAATGAAATATTGCCATTGCACTTATATAATTGCTAAAGTCTGCTTTGTGGTCTATTCTTTCTTATATTAGAGAGTGAGTTTTTTCATATCTAATATCTCGAAGATCTACTTACAGCTAATTATATTTTAAGAGTTGTAGAAAAAGGGATCTAGCTTTCAAGAACAAAAAAATAAAAAGGACAATGATGCTAAAAATAAAAAGATGTGCAATGACGCCAAATTGAAAAATTACACAAAAGTGTATCAAAAATCAAAAGATATGTAAAGAGTGTCATTCAAATTGACAAGAGGCGTAAAATGAGCCGACATAAGACAAGCTTACCCCTCTTTTAAACTTTTAAAATTTTAGAAGAATTCATGAGTTACTTGTTATTTTGAAAGGCTTGATTTTAAATACCATGATTGAGACAAATTACTTCGGTATATTATTCTATAGTTATTTTTCTTTAGAGCAAGTTTTGAACATATATTCTTTTTATCCAATTTATTTATTCTGAGTTAGGCAATTTGTTTTCAAAAGATGATTTGTGCCCTGAAAAAAGTCCGAGGTAGGGTTAACAGGATCGGATATTCTACCATTTTCAGATTTTTTACATTGTTAACTCATTGATCTTTCGAATCTTTAAAATTTAATTATTTGGGAAATTTATCATATGCTTCTTTACAAAAACTTAAAAAAAATAGAAAATCTAAAAACAAAAATTCTTTGTTTGTTTTTTATCTTTTTTATTTTATTTTTTAGTTATTATTTTTAGATTAGTTTTATTGTTTATCAGCTCTCTCTGATCATCTCCATCTTTCCCTGGTTTTCCAAATTTTATCACATCATCCTAGCCAATTTTTTATCGTCCTGGATGATTGGACTATCTCTGTTCTAAATCCATCTACTGGACCTTTCAGACTTTGCTAAAATTCATCATCCATGATGATCCCATATCATCCTGGATGATCTGATCAAACTCTGTTACAATCATCTTGATCGTCTTGGCCGATAAAATTTTCATCCTGGCCGATGCGTTTATGAACATTGTCCTGGACGATACACCTAATCGTCCTAGACGATACACATGTCAGTACATTTCAAATCTTTAAAATCATCTGGGACGATCCATTATTAGACAATCGTCATGGCCGATCCACTGTTCATCCTGGACGATACACGTGGCACAGATTTAAAATATTTTAAATTCGACCGGTACGATCAATTATTGAGCATCATCCTGGACTATACACCTAATCGGCCTAGACGACTTCCTTTTTCAACGGTCGTCTGGCGTGACTCCTCGAGACGATCGTCTGTGTCTAATCGTCCCGACCGATATCTGATCGGCCCGGACAATCGGACTGCCTTTTTGACCATCGGCCTATACGCAATTATTGAACCTGATCATCCTGGACGATTTTACGATTGTCCTGGATGATATGGCCGATTCTTTAAATTCAGCTAGATTTCAACCATTTTTCTTCGCACTTTCTTTCCCTTTGCTTTCTACTCTCTATTTGCTTGCTGTTCTTTACTTATGTCTGGCGAAAAGTGCATTCGACAACCCTCTAGAAGCTCCTCGAGGGCCACATTGGACCCTCGATTCAGGGAGGCAGAAGATCAGGCTGTCTACCATCGGTACAAAGAAAGCGGGATCACTCTCTCCAGAACAATCAATCCTGTCCACCTCTCATATCCGGTATTAGACCTCTTCACTGACACTTCTCTGTGCTTTATTTTTACTCTCGATGTCCCCTTCTCTTCTGAACTTCTTTTCAAATTTTTTGCAAACCTCGGCATAAACTCTTCCTACACTGCCCTCACCTCCTATGTGAATTGACGCCCTGCGAGATTACATACCAGGACTGTGCTGAATTGTTGAAGCTATCCACCACTGGGGATAAGCTGCATACCATTGTCTCTGATCCTGACTATAATTGGTCCTCTGTAAATCACTTTCTTTGCCACACCAACACACCCTTTCATGTTGGAGAGACTAGCTCTTTACTTAAAGATGCTAGGGCAATCTAACATGTCCTTCGCACTTCCATTATTCCAAAAGCTGGGGACCGAGTCCACATCACTCCACTTCTTTCACTTGCTATCTTTTACATCATGGCCCATAGAGAGTTTAATGCTACTGACCTGATTTTTCAATACATTGATTATTTTACAACAATCAGCGATCCATATCATAAGAGGAAACCCAACCTTGTTTTAGGACACCTCATAGATTATGTTCTTGAAACCAAATACCAACTTTAATATCCTGCTCGTCCCGACCTTCAGCCTCCTTGCTACTCAAATAGTTCCTTCAATGTCCTTCATAGTACTCGTCTCCACCCAGGAGATGGGGAAGCTCAGGGGGCCGAGGAGGAGGAGGCTCCCACTCCCGTTCCTGAACCTGTTCCTCTCTGCCATCACTCACAACTGGATCAGTTGGTGGACAGATTTGATCAGTTGTAGACCCAGTTCGACACTTTTATAGCTCACCACCAGCAGCAGCACGATAAGGACATGGCCCATTTCGATGCCTATGCTACACACCAACAGCAGCAGCACAACCAGGACATGGCCTGGTTTAGCTCACAGTTCGCTGCCCTGACCAGTTACTTCCAGCAGCCACCACCACCACCTCCGTCTGATGATCAGGGTCCCTCATTTTTCTAGTTTTAGTATATGTTTTCTGCAATTTGTTTTTTCTGTATTGTGTTTTTTCTTTAAGTTGTAGTTGCTTTAGTTCATTTTTAGTTTCATCCTCCTTTTTGAGATGTCAAAAGGGGGAGTAGTATGGTTGTACTTGTACTTTTTTGAAATTTGAAAGCTTTCCATGTTCTAGTATTGAACGTCGAAGTGTTTTCCATCATAAAAAAGGGGGATATTATTGCAAATCTATTTTCATGAATTATAATTTTGATGTTAGCAAACACTCTTATTTCTCTACGACTGCCTTGGCTACTAACATTTCAGGACCACATGATCGGACGATAATCAGTAGCTGAAGATTGGGTAAACTAGGTCTGAGTCAGTCTGTAATTTTCTTCTTCCTTTTTTTGAGTCAATTGCAACCATTGAAGTGTTCCGATGCTAAGTAACCCTACACACACACTTGAGTAATTTTTTCTGTCTGACTTAGAATTTCTAGTTTTACTCACATCATCCCGGACGATATTATTATCATCCTGAACGATAGGGTTCAAAATAGAAATCCTAATCAATCATCATAATTAAGGCAGGGGTCATTAGCCGATCGGCCTGGACTAAACATATATCAGCCAGGATGATAGGCTTAAAATAGAAAGAATAAGTTGCCATGATCTATTTAGGCATTCTTTATTTTTGGTAATCGGCCAGAATGATCTTGTATCGTCCTAGACGATTTGATACAATTATGCCTAAATTAATATGGTAATTAAGGAAAGCAATTAAGGATGATTGATACGATCATATCGTCCCGGACGATCAGTTTAAAAACCTTAGTTGCTCCTAGACGATCAATATCAGATAGCTTAGATTCTGAGCGATGCTTTGGACGGTTTTCCTCTGATTTGAACTAATCGTCTGGGACGATCGTGAGATCAGCCTGGATGATCAAGCTTTTTTGGAGTCGTCCAAACCTCATTTCAGAGCGATTATCTGGCCGATATTCTGTGCTTTGAACTAATCGTATAAGACGATATAGTATCATCCTGGACGATATGAATAACTTTCCTCTGTTCGTTCCAGATCGCCCCTACTGATTAGGCTTAAATTGCACTGATCGTATAGATCGTCCTGGACGATAAAGTCAGCAACTTGCAATTAATGAGCTATTTTGAAGCTCTTATATTTAATAGCTATTGTTCAACGTTTTGAATGATATTTTGTTGCTGTCTTGACCTGAGAAAGCCTAGAGGAGAGAGAGAGAGAGAGAGAGAGAGAGAGAGAGAAAGAGAGAGAGAGAGAGAGAGAGAGAGAGAGAGAGAGATAGAGAGAGAGAGAGGGAGAGAGGGAGAGGATCTTGTGAGGGGGAGCTTGTGAGGGAGATTCATAAGGGTTGCTCCAAGCATTGTTCCACTTCTTCTTTCACTAGAGTCTCTTATTCTTCGAAGGGTTGGGAGAGGTAAGCATTAGCAATCGATTAAGGTTCTATGCCTGCTTCAGGAGTAAGCAAAAGGAGTTGGGTTCTCTGCCTTGCCGGGGGTGGAAAAAAGAAGATTTTTTTTATAAGGGCTTCTCCGCCTTGCTGTCGGAGTGAAAGGAGAGTCACTTTGGTAGTGCAATACTCGGAGGGCGCCTCCGAGGAGTGGATGTAGGTCGAGTTGACAGAACCACTATAAACTCTTGTGTTCTTTTTACTTCTTCTGCTTTTAATTTTCCGCACTCTATTTTTCTGTGGTGATTTTGATTTGAGCTTTGTTGTTCTTTGGTTAAAAGATTTTTTAAAAAAATACCAATTTACCCCCCCCCCTCTTGGTTAGCCTTGGGCTAGCTCTTATGGGCCTAGCATCCCTAACGAACTTTCAAGTGGTATCAGAGCGGGATTCATAAAAATTGGTATCAGCATCACTTTCTTCGACACACCAACGCACCCTTTCATGTTGGAGAGACTAGCTCTTTACTCAAAGATGCTAGGACAATCCAACATGTCCTTCGCACTTCCATTATTCCAAAAGCCGGGGACCGAGTCCACATCACTCCACTTCTTTCACTTACTAACTTTTACATCATGGCCCATAGAGAGTTTAATGCTACTGACCTGATCTTTCGATACATTGATCATTTAACAATAATCCGTGATCCATGTCATAAGAGGAAACCCAACCTTGCTTTAGAACACCTCATAGCTTATGTTCTTGAAACCAAATACCAACTTCAATATCCTACTCGTCCTGACCTTCAGCCTCCCTACTACTCAAACAGTTACTTCAATGTCCTTCACAGTACTCGTCTCCACCTAAGAGATGGGGAAGCTCAGGGAGCCGAGGAGGATGAGGCTCCCGCTCCGGTTCATGAACATGTTCTTCTCCGCCAGCACTCACAGCTGGATTAGTTGGTGGAGAGATTTGGTTAGTTGGAGACCCGGTTTGACACTTACGTAGCTCAGCACCAACAACAGCACGATGAGGACATGGCCCGTTTCGATGCCTATGCTGCACACCATTAGCAGCAGCACTACCAGGACATGGCCTGGTTTGGCTCACAGTTCGTTGCCCTGACAAGTTACTTCCAGCATCCACCACCACCACCTTCGTCTGATGATCAGGGCCCCTCATTTTTTTATTTTTAGCATCTATTTTTTGTAGTTTACTTTTTATGTATTGTGTTTTTCTTTTAGTTCTAGTTGTTTTAGTTCGTTTTTAGTTTTCTCCTCCTTTTTGAGATGTCAAAAGGGGGAGTAGTATGGTTGTACTTATACTTTTCTGAAATTTGAAAGCTTTCCATATTCTAGTATTGATCGTCGAAGTGTTTTCCATCATCAAAAAGGGAGAGATTATTGCAAATCTGTTTCATGAATTATGATTTTGATGTTAGCAAACACTCTTATTTATCTATGACTGCCTTGGCTACTAACATTTTAGGACCACAAGATCGGACAGCAATCGGAACCAGCTCAAGATTGGGTAGACTAGGTCTGAGTCAGTCTAGAATTTTCTTCTTCCCTTTCTTGAGTTAATTGTAACCATTGAACTGTTCTGATGCTAAGTTACCCTACACACACATACTTGAGTGATTTTTTCTGTCTAACTTAGAATTTCTATTTTTACTCACATCATCCCGGACGATATTATTATCGTCCTGAATGATAGGGTTCAAAATTGAAACCCTAATCAGTCATCATAGTTAAGGCAGCCGTCATTAACCGATCGGTCTGGACGATACATGTATCGGCCAGGATGATAGGCTTAAAACAGAAAGAATTAGCCGCCATAATCTATTTAGGCATTCTTTATTTTTGGCAATCGGCGAGGACGATCTTTAATCGTCCTGGAGAATTTGATACAATTATGTCTAAATTAATCTGGTAATTAAGAAAAGTAATTAAGGATGTTTGATACGATCATAATATCCCAGACGATCGCAAGATCGGTCGGGACGTTCAGTTCATAAATATTAGTTGCTCCTGGACGATCAATACCGGACAACTCAGATATCGGGTGATGTTTTGGATGATTTTCCTTTGATTTTAACTAATCGTCAGGGATGATTGTGAGATCGGTCTGGACGATCAAGCTATTTTGGAGTCATCCAGACCTCATTTCAGAGCGATTATTTGGCCGATATTCTGTGATTTGAACTAATCGTACAGGACGATATAGTATCCTCCTGGACGATATGAACAACTTTCCTCTGTTCACCCCAGATCATTCCGGCTGATTAGGCTTAAATTGCAATGATCGTACAGGACGATATACTTATCATCCTGGATGATAAATTCGACAACTTGTAATTAATGAGCTATTTTGAAGCTCATCTATTTAAGAGCTATTGTTCAACATTTTGAATGATCTTTTGTTGTTGTCTTGACTTGAGAAAGCCTAGAGGAGAGAGGGAGAGAGAGAGAGAGAGAGAGAGAGAGAGAGAGGGAGAGAGAGAGGATCTTATGAGGGGGAGCTTGTGAGGGAGATTTACAAGGGTTTCTCCAAGCATTGTTCCACTTCTTCTTCCACTAGAGTCTCATATCCTTGAAAGGGTTGGGAGAGGTAAGCTTCAGCGATCGATCAAGGTTCTCTGCCTGCTTTAGGAGGAATCAAAATAAGTTGGGTTCTCTGCCTTGCCAGGGGTGGCAAAAAGGAGGTTTTTTTGTAAGGGCCTCTCCGCCTTTCTGTTGGAGCAAAAGGAGAGTCACTTTGGTAGTGCAATACTCAAAGGGCGCCTCCAGGAAGTGGATGTAGGTCGAGTTGACCGAACCACTATAAATCCTTATATTCTTTTTACTGCTTATGCATTTAATTTTCCAAACTCTAATTTTCTGTGGTGATTTTTGTCTGAGCTTTGTTGTGCTTTGGTTAAAATATTTTTTAAAAAATATCAATTCACCCCCTCTTGGTTAGCCTTGGGCTAGTTCTTAAAGGTCTAACATCCCTAACGAACTTTCAAGTGGTATCAGAGTGAGATTCAATTTGAGACAGATTTATACTACATATGATTATACTCAGTTTAGCATAGAGATTCCTTAGCACTACCTTCTGAGATATATACATATATATGTTGCCAAGGCTTTCAGCTATCTAGAGCTACGGAGTTACTTTATAGAGCCTCGCTTTCCTTCTTTGGTTCAATTAGCCAGAACGACCTCCTCGACTGATAAAGCTCATATTAAGTAATTTATGTTTACATATTTACAAATTATAGACTTTTACAAACTAATCTATAGATCTTCTTATCACTTTTACCTCCAGATTCCTTCGATGTTTTGTTAGCTGATTCCCAAACTGAGAGAGGCACTCCTGCTGTATTTTTTAGGTCTAGCTACATACCAATTGCTATATATTTTGCTAGCATGAGACCTAGTTAGGTTTGATATATAAAATATGGTTTGGTGATACTGGAGGGATATAATATCTGAAATTGATCTCTACCTCCTTCCAGCTGAAGCCCAACTGCAAGTTTTCTTGATCATTAGTCCCTGTCTGTGAAGGCGTCTATTAACCAAGAGCAAGTCTTCCATCTTCCTACACCCTGCTTCTACTCCCAGATGAAAAACCTCATACAGGAGGGCCTCACACCAGCTTTGTCCATGTTTTTGATCCAATCACCTTCTAATTGCCTAAGCACTGAGTAGTTAAGACAGTCATCTTCACGTCATTGCATTCAACACCTCCGTCTGGCCCTTTCCATTATGTGAACACCCACATGCTAGTCTGACTACTCCCATTCATATAAGCACTAAATGACCTAGCCTCTGCTCATCTCTAATGGCTCATCCTCTACTCTTCATGTGTCACGCTCTGTCTGCCTTGCCCCAACCTATGATGATCACCCCAAAATCTAACAACCAAGCAAATTCACGAAAGCCAAAAACCCCCTCCAACACTCATCTACATGAGCCAAATTTCTCTTATCTCCTTCACACCACATGCATGAATGTCGAAACCCCTCCGCACACTTCTATCCATTCTAGAATGACTCACACTGCACTAAGTTCAAAATATACAAAGAACTACTGTCTATTGTACTCCTACTTAAGAATTTTAAACCCCAAAAAAATGCACTTTAGTACAATATAGTATATCAATTATAATATTATTCCTTTCCATCGTCTAAAAGCTTATGAATGTGCATGGAAGATTTATTGCTGTCTAATTAGTATTCCATGTCATATATAATTATTTGCATATTTTATAATAAGATTTAATTAAACATAAAATATAAAAGTAAAAGGATGACAAATATTTCAAACTCAACACCTCGTGCCATTGATCTCTATACTGGGAATGAGGAATTTTATATCTAAAGATCTGCACCATGATTTTGAATATGGGTGGATGGTTTTAAAATTTGAAGACCCGTGTCGTGATTTTTAATATGGGTAGATGGTTTCAATTTTTGGAGATCTTGTGTAGTTAAATCATTGTTCCTAGAGGGTCAAATTTTAAATTTTGAAGACCCTGCTTAGCGAGTTGAATTTTAAAATTTGAAGGCCCCTCATGCATACTAAAATGCAAATGTTATAGTTAATTGAGTTCTCCCATTTTGGAGCTAGATACTCTACATACTCCTCAAGGTTTCCCTTTTCTTATTTTCTTACTTAACCATGACACCATTTTAAGCTCAGACCAGGTATTGACATGTATATGTTTTTTATATTTCATTTGTTCCTTGAATCCTTCAATATATATATATATTTTTTAGATGCGAGCCTATGGATGTAGAGCCAATATTTTCACTAGGTATCTGAGGTTTGTACAGTCATTTGGTTATTGAATAAACATTTGATGACACTGAAGGTAAATACATAACATATTTATGTACTTGTTTATTTTATTAATAGATGTTTCTACTTTTCAATTTTATTTTACATGTATGCATAGGTGAACAATCATCACCTCCTAAGTTAATGTATAGTGATTCTACACGAATTTCATTTGAAGATGCCATCGATGGCATTGTTACAAAGTTAGTTATTTCACCTTCTCCATTCTCAAAGTCGTCTTTGGTGATTATAGATGATTTATCACAAGGTGTTGCTTGTTATTTAGATGACCACTTCTTATCAGATTTATCAGATGAGACACACCCTTGGGGTATTTTTTAAATTTCTTTTATAGTTTTGCATTTATTTTCTTATCCCTTCCTTTTCTAATAACTCTAATGTGTTTTACATTCAAGTTTAGATCTAGCATGTGTTGCATCCATAGCACCTTTTTTAGCTTACAGATATTTTGTATGACAACTATTGAGTAAAGCTCATCACATTATCATTACACTATGACATCTACTTCTAGGAGTTGACCTTGATGATTTGTCATATCTAGATTTTGGCTAGCTTATGTGTAAAGGGTTCTCTACTTTTATATTGTGCTGCAACTTCTGAACTTCAGGATACAACTTTAGAGACATGGGAGTACCTTTGCTGGGTTATTTCATTAGTGTTGCATTGACTACACTTTCTCTCTCAGGAGTTAGTATTTGGAATTCTTGATGGCTTAGAGGATGGGGTAGAAACTTCTTCAGAGGCAATGAGGAGATCTTGCATTGATCTTTACTTTTGCCTTCAGACTTTGAGGCACATCTAGCATGATTTTTTAGAGGATCAGGATCAGCTTGAGCTTTTAAAGATATCAATTGAGCTCAAGGCTTTAAGGAAGTAGGAGAGGGCTCTTTTGGAGAGACTACGAGAGCTTTGAGCAGCAACTGCTTATACTAAAGATGTCTTCGCTTAGATAACTATTGAGGTTAAGATATTAGAGCAGGATTTGTCATCATCTATCGAAGAGTTTCAATTATTGCATGATGCTACAGGATCGCTTGCTTAGAGTTAGATAGCATATAGGTAGTCTTTAGTCAAGACTTTGAAAGATTTTTTTGGCTTCTTTGTAGTATGTATATATGGCTGTATTTTATTTAATTTTGTCCCTTTTGTTTATTTTATTGATTTAACATATTTTTATATTTTTATTCTTTTATATATGATGAAAAGTGGCTTAACCTATAAGTTTTGTTAACACATAGAGTGTTTAGAAGTTCAATCTTTTAGACTTGTTGAATTTATTTTTATTTTTTTAATCTGTTTGATAGATTGATGAAAATAGCTCGACCCTTTGATTTATGAACGTACAAAAATTGTAAGGTTCGGCCCTTAGGCTTGGTGAACTTGTATTTCATTTTCTAATTAGTTTGATGAAGATAGCTTGACCATTACGTGTGTGAGCATAAGAGATTTTAAAGGTTTTATCGTTAGGCTTATTGAACCAATGGATCATAGCTCAACCCTTAGGTTTGTGAGCATGAAAGATTTATAGAGGTTTGATCCTTAGACTTGTTAAACCTATAAAATTAGCTCGACCATTGGGTTTATAAGTATGAGAAATTTAGAAAGTTCATCCCTTAGGCTTGCTAAACTTATGGATTTTATTTCTCAACTTTCTAGTTAAAATAATGAAAATATAGCTCAACCCTTATGTCTGTGTGTGTTGCAATTTTAGCAGTTAACTATAATAATGGATCATTTAGTCAATATGTAGTTTCATAATTCCCTTACATTAATTTTATAAAAATTGCCTCCTATCTTTATAAGAGGATATTAAAAAGTTATTTTCAAGCCTTGCAAATGTGTAAATATAGGAAAAATCTTCTGCTTTATAAGATATATAAATTTGCCTCCTATGTTTAAGGAGGGAATTAAATTTATCTATTGTCGTGTTAGAGAATATTAAAATTATCTCTTATCTTTTTGGTGGGAATTGAATTTATCTCCCTTCTTATAGGAGTATAAAAATTGCCTCATGTCTTTTAGGAGATGATTGATATTTTTGTTCTCTTGTAGAAAAATTGTTATACATAACGCCTCTTCTTGCTAAGTAGTTATGCATGATATTTCTTCAGATATTAACCTTTTATTGGTTGCATGGACCTTTGACCTTTTAGGTCTATGAGGTGATAGGCTCTTCTTTCATGCACTATTTTAATGATGAAGGGTCCTTCATAGATTGGGTCAAATTTTTCGTTGAAGCAACGATGAGAAATTATTGGTCGAAACAAAACAAGTTCACTATCCTCGATGCTTCTAAGATGAACCAGTAGATCATGGGCCCTAGTCATTATTGCTTTATAAGAATTTAGACTTTATTGTGTTTAAAGTCAAACTTCATTGTGAGATTCAAGTTTTTCAAGCCGTAGAAGATCATTTTCTTCTTTGGTAAATTTGTATTGAACAACAATTCGAAGAGAAAGCAACTTTTCTTTGAGAGATAATATACATCAGTTACTAAAACTATTAAGTATGCTAAACTCTTTGAGAGATAATTATGGAATGGCTTGCATTGCAGTTTTATAAGTGGTATGATATGCTAACAAAGCTTATGTCAACTTATCATGTCATTCTATTTTATTTTTAGAGAGAATATTCTTAAGTAATATTTTTAATGTTTTGTTAAAAGCTTCAGCTAAACTATTGGCTCTTGGATTATATATAAAAGAATAATGTCAATCTATTTTATGTCTTCGATAAATTTATAGATTTTAGCGATTTTAAAGGTCATACCATTTTCAAATATGACTTGATGTGGTATTCTAAATCGATAGACAATGTTATCTCAAAAGAATTTCATTACATTGCCTTCTTTAACTTCTCTCAAGGGAATTGTTTGAGACCATTTTAAGTAGTCAATGACAACTACGATGAATGATGTCCTAAAGAAGAAGGTGGTTATATAGGTCTAAGTTTATCGGTACCCCAATTTCAAAATGTCCATGATGCTATCGTTGGATGTAACAGATTGGGAGGTTGATGCATGGTATCTCCATAAACTTGACATTGATGATATTTCTTAGTATGATTGATACAATCTGGAGGCATACTTGGTCAATAGTATCCCATACATTTGATTTTGATTTTCATTTTCAAACTTGATTGGTGTGCCCCACACAATCATTCGTGAACTTTACTTATGACTTTTTGGGCTTCCTCAAGACCAAGTATATAAGCCACCTTTGATCAAATGATTTATTATATAATATATCATTTACTTAAGTATATCTTAATACTATTCATTATATTTGTGAAGCCATGGATTTATTTTTAGGCAATTTTCCTTCCTTGAATTACTTGATGAATGACTCTCTCCAATCATTTTCATCAAATATGGACATACTTTCTTGCATCTCTTTCCCTTCATCATTTTGAAATAAAGCTGGAGTTAATGTATTCCTATTTTGAAACATTATGAGAATTAGATACTCTTCAGGATTTGCTAGTTCTTTGGCTAATTTTTCTCGCGCATTGGCTTTTCCATTTTTATTACATGTAATTTTAGTGAGAGTTACTTCATAAATTTATTGTAAGAGTTTCAAAGCATATTCATGATTCAAGCTTATTGATTTTGAAAACACATGTTATTTGTTTGAATATGAGTTGAAAATTCTTATATATATAGAGTTTTGGATTTTCATGTTAATTATAAACTCAAGACTCGATATTATGTCAAATAACATCGATTAGACAATCCACTTGGCTAGACTACTTGTGAGAGTGGGTCTGGTCATTAGAAATTTTAATGGATCCATGTTATATATAAAAGTTATTTCATGGGAAATAATATAATGCCATAATGTTTTAGCGACAAAGATTAATGCTTGAAAGTTCGTCAGGAATGTTAAGCCCTTATGAACTAGTCTTGAGGCTAATTAAGAGGGGATGTGAATTGATATTTAAAAAATTCTTTAAGCAGAATCATAAGCACAACCAAATAATCACAATAGAAATTAAATTGAGGAAATTAAATATGGAAGTACAACAAAAAAGAACTAAGGTTTGTGAACTGATCGTCCTGGTCGATCCTATAATTATCCAGGAAAATATGATTGTGAAATCAAATCTTAATTATTTTCCTTAATTACTAGATTAATTTAGGCACAATTGCACTACATCGTCCAGGACGATGTCTTGGATGATGTTCAAAAATAAAAGATACATAAATAGATCTGGCGGCTGATTCTTTCTGATTTGAGCCTATCATCCTGGACGATGTTATTTTCGTCCAGGACGATTCTCTTAATTACGGTTGCCTTAATCAGGATGCTTTAATTAGGGTTTATATTTTTAATTGATCATCAAGACTGATTTTCGGATCGTCTTGAACAATGTGATTGAAAATAGAAAACTTTAAAACAGTCAAAAAATTTCTCCCAAGTGTGTGTGTGCAAGGTTACTTAGCATCAGGAACCATATTGTTATGATGGACTCAAGAAAAGGTAAAAGACACTTGACGTACATTACAAACTGACTCAGTCCTAATCTACCTAATCTTGAGCTGGTTCAATTTATAGTTTGATCATGTGGACCTAAAATGTTAGTATGTAATGCAGTCGTAAAGAAATAGAAATATTTGCTATCATTAAAATTATATTTTCTAAAATTAGATTCACAACAATCTCCCTCTTTTTGATGATGGCAAACAATAAAAAATAAGTAAAACGTGAATAAAAGTAAAACAGTACGATGAAATAACTTAAAACACTACTCCCCCTTTTGTCATCACAAAAAGGAGGGAAAACTAGAAAAGAAAAGAGCAAAATAGAAGACGAAAAAAAAAGAACGAAAGTCAAAAAAAAAATTTTTGATCAAAGCATGAATATGATAAAGTCTCCATGTGATTGAATTAAAAATTTATAAGAACAAAGAGTTAATATTGTCGAAATTCAAAAAATGGTAAAGTAGCCGATCTTGTTAGCCCTTACTCAGACTTCTCTCAGGGCAAAATCGTCTTCTGAAAATAAAAGACCAAACTCATAATAACCATTTGGATAAGAAAAAGACATCCGTTCAAAACTTGGTTCTAGAAAAAATATATATCTTATAGAATAATATATCAAAGTAATTTGTAACAATCATAAAATTTGAAACCAAGCCTTTAAACTAGCAAGTGACACATGAATTCTTCTAGGATTTAAAGGTTTGAAAAAGGAAGCTTGCTTTTTGTGGGATCATATTATGCCTCTTATCAATTGATTGGCGCACTTTGTGCATTTTTTATTTTTGATACACTTTATGTATCTTTTAATTTTTGGCGGTCATTGCGCATCATTTTAGCTTTATTTTCTTTTTGGGGATAATTTTATGCCCTTGTCATTTTTTCCAAGCTAGACCCCTTTTCAAAATTTTTAAAATTTCTCAGTTGTGAGTATATCTTCTAGATATTAGAGAAGAAAATCTCACTCTCTAATAAAGATAAGAATATACCATAAAACAGAATCAAATTCATATGATAAATGCAACAACAAGATTTTAAAGAATTTAAAAGTAATATGAACACTTTGATTATATATATATATATATATATATATAAGATAAGATAAATTATTATAGCAAGATTGAAAAGATCTCAATCGTAAAGTCTAATTATTAATTTGAGATTAACTTTTGTTTAGAAAATAAAATTACACCGCTAAAAGAGGTTAGAGGAAGAGAAATAATCAACGGTGTTTCTCCCTTTAACTAATTTAAGGATGTCAGACAATTACATCAAATTTTCAAAAATAAAAACAAGACATAAAATAGTATTTCATCTATGACAAAAAAAAAAATCAAAGTGAGAACATCAGAGATGAAAACACTACAGAATAATAACAAATAAAAAATCAACACTCAAAAACTAAAATGAAAGAATAGAGAATAACAATAAATTATATAATATAAAACATGCAAAAAGAATTTATTAAGCAGCAAGTTTATGCAATTAAGAGTTGTGAGCCTCCACTGTCCAAGTACCATATGCTTTTACTAGGTCTTTTGTGAGAGCAAGCCTACAAAATCATCAAACATCATATTTATGAACCCAAATAGGTTTGAGTCCCTTCTTATGAAAAGAAGAATTCAATGCATATGTGTTATGCTGTGAATCATGTAATTTGGGTCTCCACACTCAATTTGTACTATAATGAATAGTCGAAGTGTGTGAAATGTGCCATAGCATTCCACTTAAAAAACTTCTAACACTAGGAAAAAGGATTTTATAATCTATTCGGGTTATAATGCCTCTTCCTAGGTTTCAAATATTTTGGTTTTAGATCTTAATTGAAAAACTATTCAAGTGTGAGTGTATTCCTATTTTTCCTAACTGCATTTAATTCAGTTTTAAACCTCGAGTTAGCACTTTATAAAATAGCATTATCAATATTCAAATAGTGCTCCCTATGCTCAGATTCTTCAATGTATATTTTAAAATCAATTTGAAGTGTGGAGTAGAATACTTTCAAAGAAAAATGCTCAAAAACCAACTTAGAATGCTTTTTATTCAATTCATCAAACTCATCAAGTAATGACATGTGATTGCCATCAATTTGTCTCTCTCCATTCATCTATTGCTCTCTCTCTCTCTCTCCTCTCTCTCTTTTATTCATTCTATTCTATTTCTTCTCTCTCTCTCTCCATTCCTCAATTGCTTCTCTCTCTCTCTCTCTCTATTCTCTATCTTCCATTCTCTCTCTCTCTCTCTCATTCATCTATTCTTCTCTCTCTCTCTCTCTCTTTAATTCCTCTATTCTTCTCTCTCTCTCTCTCATTCCTGCTTCTCTCTCTCTCTCTCTCTCTCTCTCTCTCTCCATTCATCTATTCCTCTCTCTCTCTCTCTCTCTCTCTCTCATTCTCTCTCTCTCTCTCTCTCTCTCATCTATTTCTTCTCTCTCTCTCTCTCTTCTCTCTCCATTCATCTATTCTCTCTCTCCATTCTCTCTCTTTCTCTCTCTATCTCTCTCTCTTTCTCTTCTAATTTCTCTATTCTCTCTCTCTCTCTCTCTCTCCTCTATTACTTCTCTCTCTCTCTCTCTCTCCATTCCTCTATTTCTTCTTCTCTCTCTCTCTCTCTCTCTCTCTCTCTCTCTCTCTCTCTCTCATTTATCTCTTTCTCTCTTTCTTTCTCTCTCTCCCCTTAATTCTCTCTCTCTCTCTCTCTCTAATTCCTTTATTGCTCTCTCTCTCTCTCTCTCTCTCTCTCTCTCTTCATCTCATCTCTTGCTCTCTCTCTCTCTCAATTCCTCTATTCTCTCTCTCTCTCTCTCTCTCTCTCTCTCCTCTCCTCTATTCTTTCTCTCTCTCTCTCTCTCTCTCTCTCTCTCTCTCTCTCTCTCTCTCTCTCTCTCTCTCTCCTCTATTGCTTTCTCTCTCTCTCTCTCTCTCTCTCTCCATCTCTATCTTCTCTCTCTCTCTCTCTCTCTCTCTCTCTCTCTCTCTCTCTCTCTCTCTCTCTCTCTCTCTCTCTCTCTCTCTCTCTCTCTCTCTCTCTCTCTCTCTCTCTCTCTCTCTCTCTCTCTCTCTCTCTCTCTTCCTCTCTCTTCTCTCTCTCTCTCTCTCTCTCTCTCTCTCTCTCTCTCTCTCTCTCTCTCTCTCTCTCTCTCTCTCTCTCTCTCTCTCTCTCTCTCTCTCTCTCTCTCTCTCTCTCTCTCTCTCTCTCTCTCTCTCTCTCTCTCTCTCTCTCTCTCTCTCTCTCTCTCTCTCTCTCTCTCTCTCATTCTCTCTCTCTCTCTCTCTCTCTCTCTCTCTCTATCTCTTTCTCTCTCTCTCTCTCTCTCTCTCTCTCTCTCTCTCTTTATTCATTGCTCTATCTCTCTCTCTCTCTCTCTCTCTCTCTCTCTTCTCTCTATCTCTCTCTCTCTCTCTCTCATTCATCTATTCTTCTCTCTCTCTCTCATTCTCTTATTGCTCTCTCTCTCTCTCTCTCTCTCTCTCTCTTCATCTCTCTCTCTCTCTCTCTCTCTCTCTCCATTCATCTATCTGCTCTCTCTCTCTCTCTCTCTCTCTCTCATTCTCTATTCTCTCTCTCTCTCTCTCTCTCTCTCTCTCTCTCTCTCTCTCTCTCTCTCTCTCTCTCTCTCTCTCTCTCTCTCTCTCTCTCTCTCTCTCTCTCTCTCTCTCTCTCTCTCTCTCTCTCTCTCTCCATTCTCTCTATCTCTCTCTCTCTCTCTCTCTCTCTCTCTCTCTCTTCTCTCTCTTCTCTCTCTCATCTCTCTCTCTCTCTCTCCTCTCTCTCCATTCATCTCTCTCTCTCTCTCTCTCTCTCTCTCTCTCTCTCTCTCTCTCTCTCTCTCTCTCTCTCTTTCTCTCTCTCCAATCATCTAATTTGCGGGTTTCTGAGTTCCTGCTGGAGGATATGAGTTGGAATAGGCCAAAACTACTGACCTGTTTCGGACGTCTTTTAGTCGATAGCATTTTTGAAATTCGAATGGAGAATGGCAGTGGAGCTGATCGTATGGAGTTGATAAAGAGCCCGCTGGGATCGACAATCTCTGCTATGGTTTACAATAAGATGTTTAAGGAAGAGGACAATCCGATTTGCATCATCTTGAAGCTTGGACT